>JPFL01000353.1:5549-60606 GCA_000733385.1 Paramecium biaurelia
ACTTCTAAAAAAATAATAATTATAAATAACTAAAGACTATTTGATCTTATGTACAATTAAATGACATTGTTGATATCTATCTTTCATATTGAGATAAAAGTTCTTTAAAATAGATTTCATGAGAGATTTATTAAAAATTCTTTGATAAAAATCTTTGTTTACAAGTACATTCAATATCATAACACACTTTAGCATGTCTTTATAGAAACATAAGATATATTATTTATTAATTGTAACTATTCTTCTATCTAGTGATATTATAAATGATTTAGAACAGAACAAAATTACAATCTTCAATATTGGAATTCTAGAAATTTATAAAATGTTTTTATAAATCCATTTTAATTTAATTTTGGAAATAATAAAATGGTAAAATAAGTAGAAGTATCCAAATTTCTTAAAATTTATATTAAGGAAATAATTCATGCAATAAATATTACAAGCATAATGTTATTTCTATTAGATTGATAGCTAAAATTACTTTATAATAATTTCCATAAATTAATTATTTTAGTTTTTACATTTAATATAATTATATAATTGATGATATTATTGGTAGAAGTAATGATATAATTCGTAATATTTTATGATCTTTAATATATAACATGAAGGTTAACTATATAAATTTGATACCAATCCTACAATAAGTTAGATTAGATTAATTTATCATCATATGTTCTCTTTAAAAATCTAAAGCCCAATTATATGAAAACATATTAGTATAGAAGAGAATTAAAATAAATATTCCTAAAATAGCTATTAAATTTAAAGAGACTTGCACAATATCATTAATGTTTTGTTTAATTGTCTAAAAACATATATCTAACAATATATATCCGAATGCTTACTTGATTATACTAATAGAGACACTTACAAATATGAATAATACCTTTATATAAATATTGGTGTTAAAAGCAATTTATAATTCAATGACTAAATTTTTTGATCTACCTTTCACAATAAATATGAAGCAAATACAACAAACAACAAATATACATAAAAATGCCAATGGAATATAAGATAATATGGTTGAATATTGTATTAATGTATTGGGTCTAGACATTATTGTAATTAAATCCATTTCAGATGCTGTACTGAAAAGTTTTTTAGTAGACAATATATTAATATAAGCAATATTTTGTAGTTCATTCATGACTCCAAAGGTGAAATATATCATTAAAGGTAAACTCCAAATGAATTATTCTAAAATTAGAGAGCCTTAAACAAATAGAGAAATTTAGTTGATTATTAATTCCATTCACTCTTTAATTAATTAATTATATTTTCAATTGAGTAATTGATTGAGCAGATATAATAATTTAAAATATGAATTATATAATTCAAATTTGTTTAATATATTTATGATTATCTTATATTTTTTTGTACATTTATATGAGAATTTAAATTCTAAATTAAAATATGAATTAAGGTTGACCTCTTAAAACAACAATAATTTTTCATTAATTAATTTTGTTAAACAACAAATAAAATTTACATCAATAAAAAGTACCATTCATTAAGTTTTTTATGATGTTACTGAGATATCTATTTTTTCTTTAAGTTATTTAACTTTCTTCATTACAGAATCAGAATCAGTAAATTTTTTACTAATGTTTTCAATTGCCTATTCACAGATTTCTTTTGCTTCTAAAAATTTTCCTTAATTTAATAAAATTGAAGCAATATTGTTTTAAGTTGTACCTATAAGATGACTTTCATAATCTTCCTATCATAAAATAATAAAAAACTACATGTTATTATATTTTTAAAACTTAATAAAATATTTCTAAAGATTTTTCTAAATTTTGTAATTTATAATATGTGCTGGCTAAATACATTTTAGTGTAAATTAATTTTTTTGGATCACATTTATCTTTAATTTCTTCTTTTAGAATAATCGAGTCCTAAAAAGATTAGAGAGCCTCTTAGAATAAATTCTTTGATCTTTAATAATCTCCAAGTTAATCATAACATAAAGATTCTAATAATATAATTCTAGAATTATAATTAACCAATTTTTCAGCTTTTATTAATTCTAAACAATGCATTAATGTTTTTATAGCTGAATCCAAATCAGATTTGGATTTCTAAATCTATGATTATTTTTAATATAAATAAATCATGTCTACTAATGGACATCCCACTTTTTATTTTAATTCTATAAATCTTGTGATAGATTATAATGATTGTTATTGTAAAAGTAAGGATTCATCAGTTGGATTTTTATCTTCAAAAATTGTAGACAAAGATTCAATTTCAATAAGATTTTATTCATATTCCTTTTTACATAAATCAAATTCACCATATATTTAATCAAATCCAATATGTTATCGATGTTACAAATTTGTGAAAGACAAAAATATCTATTCAGCCTTTTGATGATTATTTGAATTAGTATAGTATTAAAATAATATATCTAAAAGTTTAAAGTTATTCTTTTCATATATCCAAATTTATTCAATAAACCAAATATTAATTAATTCATTTTTTTCAATTTCTATTTTCTTTTGTTCCTTAGAATATATTTATTAAATAATACATAGAATTGTTTAAGTTCCTCTTTGGATATTTAATTTTCATAGAGCAATATTTCAATAATTATTTATACTTAATCAATGTCTTGTATCTCATTAACATTTTATTTTAAATATTTCAATGCAAAAAGATATTATTATCTAAGAGATTAAGGCATTTTCATTTAATTTAACATTTTAATATACTTCAGAACTTCTTGACATTATTTTTTTTCAACATGATATAAAGTAAGAGTTACAATTCTAACTTGTAAAATATTAAAATTACATCTTGCTTTATAGATCTGGATAAGGTAATGTTGCTTCTACTAAATTAAGTAGAGCTTAATATTGGGTTAAATTCTTAATTTTTTAATTTTCTTTGAAATATTCATAATAAATGTCTTTTTAAGTTTTAGGCCAAGATACTGTTAAAGTCCTTCCAGTTTAGAGAATTTCAAATAATTTTGGAATCATCTCAACTAATGTTTCTTTATTTCTAAATATTCTGACATCTATTTCAAGAACCATTTTATTATAATAATATTAATCTTAAAAATATTAGGTAAGTCTTTCATATTCATTTTTATATATATCAAATAATTTAAATTGATAAATCTCACTTGGTCATTTCTTATTAGATCTAATAATCTAAAAACTCTTCATATGATAAACATATCTTTCCACTTTATTTTAATTTGGTATTATGAATATGCCAATCAGTTTTATAATGTTATCTAAATTCTTGATTTGTATCAAATGAGATCAAACATTAAGTACATTTAAATTATTTACTCAATTCATTTTTTGCATTATCTTTTTTTTATTACTATTAAATTTATTTTATTTGATTTTATTCATCTTCTTCAACTTACTTTTTCATTTATTATTATTATTGAAGTTATTACTTTTTTTATTATTTATTTTTTTTAGGTCCTTTTTATTTTTATTTCTAATCTACATCAGAATCTTCTGAATCTGAAATTTATAATTTTTCTAATCTTTATTCCAACTCAACTTATTCTAAATTATCTATTCCATCAATTTATTATTTTATTGTTGATTCTATTACTTCTAATTAACTTTTTAATTATTTTTCATTAACTTTTGTTGATAATGTTCTAAATAATTAAGGATCAATAATAACAATAAATTTATTATTTTATTAAACAATATCTTTGAGTTCTAATTCTTATAACAACTTATACACTAATTCCATTTATTCATCAATAAAGGAGATAGATACTTTCATTGGAGCTCTTTTAATGAAAAAACATTCCTTAAGTTTCTTAATGCATTGCAAAGCTTATAATTTTACAGGTTTATCAGTTTTCACCACAAATTATACTTTTGAGATTGCATATTCAATTGATTATTGTGTAAGATGTCTACCTGATGTGGCATGTATGCATTTTTCCTATATGAATTTAACTATATCCCTATAAGAATGTTCTAATTAAGCTTCTCTTTCTTTATCTCCTACTTATAAATCTCCCTTTTCAAGAATAGTCTTTATAATTTAATCTTTTTCATTTGTTTCAAAACAAAGTAATAAGTCTTTTCTTGATGCAACATCACCCTTTGTAGCATTTGTAAATATTTCATAGACTTAAAGAACTTCACTAAATATTTTTATCAAATTTATACCTTAAATCTGTCTCAACTCCATTTCTCCAGTTTATTGCTTTATTTTTATAGCAAGCAATTTCAAATTTTTAATTGTTGTTCGTACGATATTTAATAATTGCAATATTGGTCATTTATACAATACCCACAGGTTGTGTTACTCTCATTTTATTAAAGAATATAATTTATTAATTAAATATTAACGAGTTTTTTATTCATTAATGCTTCGTAAGAATAGTTCCACCAGAGAAACATCATTAATCAATTCACTTGAATCAAAATCCTTTCTAAATCTAGCAGGGAAAATCAATAATACAGATTTTCAAGGAAAAACTAATTTTGGATTAAAAAGTAAAGAAAATAAAGAAAATACTTCAGCTCGAATGTTCTCATTGACTCCAAATTAAGATAACTTCTTTTAAAGACATGTAATAAAGAATGATAATAATAACTAATCTAATTTAAAAAAACAACCAACCAACAAAAATTACATACCCTCTACTAATGTGGAAGACTAAAACTAAAGAGTATTTACAAAAAATACATAGCTATTTTCTAAAACTCCCATATACGATTAATAAATAACTACAGAACGTTATGAAAGTGTATAAACAGTTACAAGCTCTTTGAATTTTACTAAAAAACAATTATTTAATTCTTCTAATGAATTACCTGCTATATCGATATAAACTCCAAAAGAACCAGATTTCAATTCAAGTAAAAAACAAAAAAGTAGCATACCATCATCATATTTGGACAATCCAATAACATAACGAAATATGAAAGTATAAGATCAAAAAGATAATGGAACATTGATAATCTAAGAGGATAAAAAGATAAATAATCTTCCAAAAATATATTATATATCATCAATTATCAAAGCATTTAAATAAAAGGGTGCTAATCCTGCCAAAGAACATCTTATTCATAATATGCAAGTATTTTATCATAATTTTAATTAAGAGTATAATTATTGGAAAGAAAATTAAAGTCCCTCATGTGAAATAGAGTGTAATGTTACCATCCACTAATAAGAAAACCTTATTATTTGATTTGGATGAAACTCTTGTACATTGTAATTCTAATATATCAGTTCCTGGAGATATATTATTAAATATTAATCATGAAGGTGAAACTATGGAAGTATCAAATTCTTTAGTATTTAGGCATCTTTAAATGTTAGACCTTATACTTCTCATTTATTATAATAATTAAGTAGACATTTTGAATTGATTATATTCACTGCCTCGTAATCTTATTATGCTAATGCAGTTATTGATTATTTGGATCCAGATAAAAAATTAATATCCCATAGATTTTATAGAGAACATTGTATTCCAACTGAAGATGGACATTTTATTAAAGATCTACGTATTTTTAAAACAAGAAAATTAAGTGATATGCTCTTAATTGATAATGCTCCTCATTCTTATTTGTATTAATTATAAAATGGAGTTCCAATTATTCCTTATATTGATAATAAATAGGATGAAGTAAAATATATATTAAAAACATAGGAATTGAAATCTTTACTATAATATTTAATGTAATTTAAAACTGTTAATGATGTTAGAGAATTAAATACACAATACTTAAAAATTTAAAGATATTCAGAATATGATGATCCCTTAAAACTTTTAAAATATGAATTTAATGACTTCCTAGAATAATCTATTTTATGATTATTAAATTACTATCTATACAATTTTATATATTAAAATTTAACATAAATAACAGTTAAGATTTGGAAGATTCGTCTTCTAAATCTAAATAAATTATGATTAAAAATAATTATTATAAGATAGATATTTTATATCTAAAAAATTAAAAATTCCAAAAAAAATTGTGATAAATCTTTCAAAAAATGTTTCTAATTTGTGAATTTTCTTGAAAATACAAAATTCTTTGAGAATAAACTAAAAAGAAATTCTTAAATAATAAAAGTTATTCTTAAGAGATATAACAAACAATATAAATAATTTATGATGTAATTCTTAAGATCGTCATGTTTATAAATAATACGATTTAATTATAAATATTAAGGATATTTAGTTATTATGAGTTCAATAATTTTCTATATTATAAAATTACGTCATGAAGATAATCCTTCTGATAAGTCTTGTTATAGTACTGTCTTATTAGACAGTAGAATATAACACATTTGACGAACCATTTGCAAAACACTTGTTTTACTTAACATCAGCAAGTTATTGCAGCGAATAACATATTAAGAATTGGAACTGTGGTAAACCATGTAAAGAACTTTAACCAATCACTGATATTTCATTTTTCATCAATGCAACAAATGAAAATGCAGGATATGGTGCTTATCATCCTGGAACTGATGAAATCTATTTAGTTTTCCGAGGAACTTTACCATGGAGTATTACTAATTGGATTGAGGATATTGACTTTATTAAGACAGATTATCCTTATTGTCCAAATAATTGTTAAGTTCATAGGTATTTTAAAAGTGTATATATATAATTTTAGAGGTTTCTATTATTCTTTCTTGGGAATTTAAGATTAAGTTTTGAATTGTTTGAAATCTTTAACCAAGAAGTATCCACTAGCCAAAATAACTATTACAGGACATAGTTTAGGAGGAGCTTTGGCCCATCATGCTCTTGTGCATTTGGCAACAGTATTATTACAATATATCATAATAGAGAGGTTTTACTATTAGTAAATTCTATACTTTTGGATCACCAAGAGTTGGTGATAAGAATTTCTTTACTTATGTTAATTAACAACTATTTCCAGGACCTAAATTTAGAGTTACCCATAATCATGATCCAGTTCCTCATCTTCCAGCTCTTATTTAAGGATTCCATCATGTGAATCAAGAAGCTTATTATAAAGATTATCTATTCGTCATCCATAAAAAGTAATAATAAATTATTAAATTTTAGAGTTTAATTATGTAATGATAACCTTAAAGAAGATGACAGTTGTTCTAATGCTAATTTAGTAGATCTATCTGTATCTGATCATGCCAATTACATGGGTTATGACATGACATTAGAATTGCTCACTTGTTAGTGATTTAATTTAAATTGTATAGAATAAATTAAAAAAAAATGTAAAAATCGAATCCAAATCAAACTTAAATTGTGGGAATCACTACAAAAACCGTTGAAATCTCAACAACATACATTACAAATTAACCTTAGCCAGCTCCAATAGGAACACTTTATTTATAGACTGCGATTGGAACGTACTATTCTTTATTAATTAAGTCAATATCATGTTGCTCTACCAGAGAATGCTAATGGTGCACCCTATCCTTTATAAATTAAATGCCCACACTGTAAAATTTAAGGCATTACAAATGTAACTCCCAAGGTTGGAAAAGGAACTTATATTCTTTCATGTTTATTATTTGTAGTGACAGGGTATCAAATATTTTAATAGAAATTAGAATAGCATGTTTTTGGGTTCCTTATGTTATGCCTGAATGCTAAGATAAAATTCATCAATGTTCTTCATGTTCAACAATAGTTGGAATAAAATATTATGAAGTATGGTGAACTTAAAATATAATTATATCACATTTACGATATTTTCTCTACTTTGAAAATTAAATCTTTAATTAATTATTTAGAAATATATTGAACTATTATAAAATACGAACTTTTTATAAATTATGAGGTATTATGGTGCTGTTTAATACCTTCACTATTTTTGTGAAAAAAACAGAATGAGCAAGGTTTGAAATCTTCATTCTTAAATTTTAAATATATATCTTATTTATTTTTCTTATGTTCCTCTTCTATAACTTAATTTATTGTATCAAATTCTTTACATTTCCATTTATATTTTATTCTAAAAGCTTAGATTAATTGTCAAATAATTATAAAATATCAATAATATCACTTAAATGAAAACCTGATTTAAAACAATAAAATTTTATATCATTATTTATATCTTTTAACATCAATTGAAATTAATTTAGCTGGTACAATTCCTAATCTAGAAGGTACTTATAATGAAGGACTTTCTTCAGATTGAATTCGATCTAATTTAGGTTCTTCCATTTTATGTACTAATTAATTAATTTCATTAATGGTTCCAATAATTAATTGATGAGCAGCTAATTTTTCAGTTCCTGATAAACTTCTAGGTCTTTAAATATTAGATTATGTAATTGTTTCTTTGGTAATTTTACTTTTACCCACAAATTTCAAAGAGTCTTTTTATCTTTCAACAGAATTCCCTTTTTTTGATTCAGAAAATCGTGGTTATTTAAATTATGGAGTTCTTAAACTTTATTTTAAAGTATTATTTTCTTAGTTTCTATTTCTAGAATTCAATTCAAAAGTCATACTATTTGTACCTTTTTTGAAAATTCTAGGGGATTTAATCAAAATATTGTTCTTAATTTATTTTGGTGTATTTAATTATAAGCTTTCATAAACAATAGGTTAGTTATATCTTGATTATTTTTGTATAGATATTGATTTTTCTTTTGATGTCGATTCTGTTTGTTATTTTAATTTTTTTTATTTTGCTTTGATCCATACATAAGAATTTGATGGATATGTAAATGGTTTCACATTATCTAAACTTTATTAATGTAAATGTATTCTTGTATTTATTGGCTTAAACTCTTTCCTATAAGTCATTTGGTACTACTCAACGAATTATGTGAAATCTTATCTTAGGTCTTCTTGATGATTCTATTCAATGAAAACTTAATAAAGCATAGGTTCAGTTAATTGAAAGCATGTAGAGTACGAAGTATCGACATTGAAGAGATGTACTAAAAATTGTTATATTTTGTAATTTTCTTAATTAAGCATATATAATTAATTCATTCCTTATAAATGTGCAATAATTGTATATAATAATAGAAACATATATTCTAATTTATTATCTATTATAAAAGTAAACTTACTTAGAATTATATATATCTATATTACTCCAAGATAATCAATAATTTATTTAATATTTAATTCATTATTTTTTCTTTTTTTAAGATAATGTCTTAAACCGAATTGATTAATACTAATGATTCAAGAGACTCTCAAAACTTATAAATAAAACCTATTCTGAAATCATCCTAATAGAAAATAAATTAAACACTTCCAAGATTGGACTGGGCTGGAAATGAAATAATAAAAGGAGGATCTCATAAAATTGCATTTGTTAGTTTATAGAATACACCAAGAACATTCATAGACATTCTATAAAATGAACTATCTAATAATTAAGTTGATGAAGATTATAATGAAATGTTAAACTGTTAAAATGTGAAGAACAAAAGTAGAAAACAACCAGAACTAAGTGAATAGTCTAATTGCTGTTTTATTTATTGACTTTATTATTATATAGAGTTATTATTATATCAAAAATAAATTAAAGTAATAATTTACTTGATCCATTATTATATAATCAACAGAATCTCTTTAATTTAAGCGTTTTATTCCTTTTTTTTTTTTAACAATAATCTCAATATAATTAAACCAAATAAACTGAAAATTAATATATAATTAACTAGTTAAGTGATCTTTATTATTGAAATAAAAATTATAAATGAAGTATAAATAAATTCATTTATAATGATTTTGATAATTATATTATTCATGAATTAACTATTTGCATAAGAGATATAGTTTCCTTTCATTTAAATCATTTTGGCTATCCATTCTGGAAAAGTCCATTTCATCAAAAAATAAATTAATCTTCCTTTCTCCTTCTTGCTTAAATTTATATTGAAAATTCTCTATTTAATTGCATATTGGATTTCTTTGAGTCTTTGTAGTGTTCAGTATATCTTAAAATTTTAATATCTCAAATGTTAACTTTGAGAATATATTCCTTCTCCTCCTCTTAGCATTATGTAGTATTTTAAACATCTCTCTATTTAAATTGTTTCCAATTTATAAAATATGGTTTTTTATACTATTCATCAAACATTTTAGTGGTAAAAACAACATCCTCACTGCCAACATTGAAGCTACTGTAATTGCTACTAAAGATCCTAAGTGTTCAAAACATATTCTTTTAACGACTTCAACTAACCCTTTTTACAGTAAATCCATTTGCTCATTAACTTATTATTACAAAGTAAAATTTGTATATCTAATTTATCATCAAAAATAATAATTACAATAAAATAGTAAAATTTTCATTTTTTAGTTGACTAGTAAATAATATAATTGTAGAATTATACAATTTATCATATAAACAGTAAACATTTTCAAAATCATTACAATTTCCTAAATTACTTTTATTTTTTGAAAGTTATTTCATAAATTCCCAATCACTCTGATTAAAACCTGTTAATGTTTAATTATAAATATAACTAATATTTCTAGAATCATATTCAAAATCAGCTGCATTTAATACTAATTAACCTTCATTGTTTATTAATAAAGCATTATAAGGGAGATCTTAAATTGCTGAATCAACTAATTGAATCATTTATTATACCATTCCAATTACTTCCTTATTAGAATCAAATATTGTATGAGTTAATGATATAGCATATGTCTAGAGATGAACTACTAAAAAGGCAGGAGAATAAGAAAAATAGCTTTTTGGATTTAGTTTCATTTATTCTATGTGATTAGTGTACCATAATCTTTTTTTTGGTTAGTACCCTTAAACCGAGTAGGCAAGAGGATAAGCAGCATAAAATTGTGTGTCTGAAAGATCTGCATATGATAATATATTTTCTAATGTTACTGGAAAACTTATGGTGAATTAATTCAAAATTTATGTAGTTTAATTAAATATATCTATGGTTTTATCGTTCTAAGGTAATGTAAAATGATCGCTCACTCCACATGCTTAATAGCAAAATTAGGCTGCAGAATAACGTATGTAATTATCATCTATGTCATTCTTAAAAAGACAATACTCTAATTAATCCATTTTCTTCAGCTTAAGTTCGATTTCTGAGTAATATTGAAATAATTTATTTATGTTATTCAATCTATGTATGTCTAGCAATATAACTATTTATTACATTATTCATGTTTTCTTATAAAATATTATTTGATTGATTAGCCAAGGTTTTAAATGGAATTATTCTCTTGTCTAATAAAAATTATAGATGATGAAGCTTCAATCATTTTAAATAACACTATATTCTAAATAAGAAAAGCAATCCCAATAAATATTGATGAAATCAGCATAATTACTATTATTCCAAAAATAATTTAGTTTTCCATTTTCTACCTTCTCAAACAAGTAAACAAACTCATTATTTTAAATCTTATATTTTAGGAAAACTAATTAAATATATTATATGCTATTATTTGATAGTAGTATATTAATACTACTGTTAAGAAAGTGTAATTTCCTTTTTGTCAGTTTTTTTGGAAATAGCATTGAAATTCGAACACTTTAAGAAGAAGAGAAACATGAGAAAAATCATTAATTTAAGTTGTAATTTTACAAAAGCAAAATATCAAAATTTATAAAAATTAATAAATAAATGATGTGTAATTATTAGAATTTATAATAAAATTTTTAATCAACTTCGATTGATTTGTAGAGAATTTTTTTATAGCAAATGATTAATTAGAAGTAATCTTTCACCTACTTATAAGTTTTTATCTATTTCATCTTTTATTGCATCTTCTTCATTTTAACATAATTTATGTTATTCTAAATTGGAATTTTTATAATTCGTTAATTTTTTAGAATTTAAATAAATAAATGGTAAATTTTAAATTTACTATTCATATTACGGTAAGAATTACAATAATTCCTTAATATTATTAGTATTTGTTTCCTAAATTTAAAAATTGTATTAGAATGACTCCATTTATTAACAAAGATTACTTTTTCTTTAAGAATTTTTAGTTTATATATCTTTTAATGCTATAAATTAATATACCAAAGAAGAAAATAAATTTGAATTTGTTAGCGTTTTTGTTTTAAATGCCATTTTAAATATTTCTGAATTTAAATTATTACCAACTTTTCTTATATGTTGATTAATAACTTTGATTAATTATAATAATGGGGCAGAAATGAATTTAATTAAATTTACAGTTATAAACAATATAAAAGCACAACATCCAATCTAAATTAATAATTATTTAATTAAATCTGTCTCTAAATTATCAATTAGCAATTCAATTTAATCTGAAATCTCCTATTCATATGTAACATTCTTAAAACTTTTTTATATATAAATCAATATAATACACTATCATTGTTAAATTTTCCTTGTAGAACAAATATGAATAAACGAATACCGATCTTTGATATAATTTGTTTGTCAAATAAAATGTTACATCTCTATTTTAATTACTCTTCGAATTATTTTAAATAGTCTGCCAATCAGTTTCATTAAAACCAGTATAGGATGTATTGGTAATTCTAACTAATTCAGTAAGTTAATGAAATGTGTCCATTGTACTTAAAATTACATCGCCATTTTAATGTACTAGTAAGATATTTAATGGTATATTTTATATATTCTCATCAGGTATAGGTAGTAATTATAATGCAATTCCAATCATTGAGTCATTTCTTACAAGAGAATATGTCAATGCAGAATAAGGCACGTTATCACGAGCTGAGTGTAAAATAGGTGAATAAAAGTAACTAGAATTTGGATATATCTTGGATTAAGTCATATGATTGGTATACCTAAAGTGATTTGTATAATTACCAAGGTCTGGTTTATAAATTTAAATTCTTAAATTTTATCGTTTTAGGGAATCCTCCAAAATATTATGCTTTGGGAATATCGAAATACAATATTTTGGAATCATCATTAATAATAAATAATTAAGTAAATGGACTTATTAAAGTCAGAGTATCATTAAATTATTATCCTTCCTAATCAGATTTTACAGTTTCAAATCCTTGACATATACCGTCTGAATTATAAACAACTATGTATTCATTTATTTAATCCTAATCAACACATTCTTAAAATTGACTTTAAATCACTCTATATCTATTTCGTGATTAAGAAACATATTAAAAGAAATCACTAGAATGTTGTAAATTTAACAATGCTATCTTATTCATTAACCTTACTTTGAGAATTTTTGTACTATATATACTATCTAAGTTGTTTCGAGTTTAATTAAACTAATTGTTTTTCTTGTTTTTATGATAAGGTCTGTGAAAATTTTTCTATAAAATTGAAAAAGATGGCCGACTAAACCTAATATGTAGTAAATATAATAAGAATAGTGAATGCTATGATGGAAAAGTTAATAAGAATGATCTAGTTACTCATTCTTAGAGATTTGAAGTAATTTTTAACTTTTTAAAACATTCACAATTAATATAATATATCATATTTAAGTTAAACATTCTTTGTTGAAAAACCTTAATTTATATAATTTTTATATTAATTACTAATTTTCAATGTTCCTAAGTTTGCACTTAAGAGGTCTATAGTTATTGTTTAACCAAAACATTTGCTAATTACAAAATACTACTTTTTTTTGATTCTCTTCTTTTTGCTACTTCATTTAAAATTTATGCTTTATCAAGCTTCTTTAACCCTGATAGTGAATTGTCTTTATTTAAATAATAATAATTTACCTTCTTACTTTTTTTTAATTTATGACTATTCCAACTATTATTATTGTTACTATTATTATTATTACTATGATTATTAATTTTGTTACTATTATTCTAATTTTTTCTTTTTTTCTAATTCTTTTTATTCTGCTAATTTTAATTTATTAATATTTTGCTTTGCTTATCTCAATACTGTTTTGTACTTATAAAATTTTTCAAAAAATTTATCAAAAGGAACTTTTGTTTCAGCATAAAAATTAGATAAATCTTCATATTATGATTCAAGTTGCTTTAATAATGTCTCATATTCAGCTAATTAAGTAATAACTTATTAATAAAAATCCTATAATTTTTCTTCAACTAAATCTTGTGTTGGAGCAGATACTTTTGATTTGATTGCCTTATCAACAGTTTTAGAATTCTTTTTTAAATCATTTAAATCGGCACCCAATTAACTTAAAGGAGTTTTAGCTAAATTTTATACTCATTAATTTACCAGCTAATTCAATTTCATCTAAATTTTCATCTATCATTACTAATTCTTATTTTAAATCTTCCTCTGCTCTCTATATAATAAACATTAATAAACTGCTTTTATTATCTGTACTTTTAACATCAGCTAACTTTTCCATCATATCAAATTTAAATCCATATGCTCCTCCTCTAGCAGATTGACCATTCATATAATTTCCAGCCGCTAATGCATATTCCATTACAACTTTTGTATTAGTATCATTTCTAGTTTTCTCAATCAATTTTTAAAAACTAACAATTTTCTATTATAAATCTTCTGCTAATTCTTTATAATTAAATTTAAATTTCAAAGATAATAATCTAAAATATATTGAACTAGTAACCTAAAATCATATCCTTTTACTGAGCTAATATTTATACAAAATATATCAGGTAATGCTAAATTTGATTAATCTTAATCCTACCATAGTCCAATCTCGGTATCATTAGGCATTGCTGTAACTAAGGATTCGACTATGTTTGGTTTTAAAACAGTCTCATCAAGTCTAATATATAGATTGAAAAAATTACTAATAGAGACTATCAACTATTATTTAATTTGACATTTTTAATTTGCCTAAAACAATTTCTAAATTTTTGACTCTTTCAGGACCCAACATTGAAATCTTTGTTGGCTTCTAAGGTTGATTGGCTCCACCTTAAGTGTTTACATTACTTTATGTCGCCTTTACTGAGAAAAGATTCTCTATAATAGAAAAATCCAATTTTAATTTAGTATCATCTATTTACTCCCAAATAGTATTCTTAATTTATTCTGGTTTTATAACTGTCCAGCAAACTTGTTTTAATTATACATTAGGTTTATGTTTTTATTTTCCGATAGAAGCTCCAAATTAAGGATCTGGGCCACCAGGAGGTCTTGGTCCAGGAGGTAATGGAGGAGCTCCTCCAGGAGGAGGTGGAGGTCCTGGTGGTCTTGGCCCTCCAGGTGGAGGAGGAGGAGGTGGTGCAGACCCAGTCTTAGATCCAGGTGGAGGTGGAGGAGGAGGAGGAGGTGGTGCCCCTGTTTTTGATCCTGGAGGTGGTGGTGGAGGAGGAGGAGGTGGAGGGGCAGTTTTACCTCCTGGAGGAGGAGGAGGCGGTGGTGGTGGTGGAGGTAAAGTTTTTGAACCTCCAGGAGGAGGAGGTGGTGGTGGAGGAATAAAGGAACTTGTTTAAGATGACCCAGGTAATGGTGGAGATGGTGGTGCAAATGTACTAGATTGTACGGTATTTTGTATGCTTTGCTATTAATTAAGCAATTTTGTTTCTAAATTTTGCTTTTCTTGTTGCAATTATTACAGCTTATCTTAGAGAGCTTAATTGGTAATTAATTGTTCTAATGGAATAATTAATTAATTTTATACTTTTGTTTTCCTCTTCAATTTAAGTAATTTTTTACTCATAAACTTTTAAACTTTCCCTCATTTCATCAAGTTTAGATGTTTATTGTTTTTATTAATCTAAAACAATGGCTTATTCCTCTATAATATTATTTAATCTTATAAGTTCATCTTAATATTATTCAATAGTTTTGAGTTCATTTTAAATTTTGGTTGCTTGAGTTTTCACATAATTAACAGACTATATTTTTTCTTTTAATTGTTGTAACTATAATTTTTTAGCGCATTTCTTTTTAATTAATTTTTCATTTGTTGCTTATAGCTCTCTACATTCCTTATTTTTTTCTGTCAATTAAATTTCTTTTGTAAATAGATTTTCATTCTATTCTTTTAATAATTATTAAAATTCTATAATAAAAACAGATAATATTACTTTTGATTTCATTTTCTTGAGTGATAAATTTTTAATTTTATGAATTTAAATCTTGTTTAAGTTGATCTATTTGTTATTTGAATTCTTCAGTATTATCTTACTTATGAGAAAGCCTTTAAGTAGGTACTTCTAATTCCATTTTTTGAGCTTTAGCCAATTACATCATAGATAACTTTTCTTTTAATTGATTAACTTCATTTTCTAATTGTTAGATTGACTTTTTTTATGATTCATTTTCTTATTGAAGTGCTCTGTAATCTTTATTTTTTGAAGCCAACTATTCATTTAATTGAGAATAATTAGTTTAGTCTGATTTTAATTTTTTTTCTAAATCACCAATTTTTCTTTATAAAACATCAACAAATGCTTCATTTGATTATTTTTTAGTATTCATATCTTTAATTTCATTTTCTAAACTAGCAATTTTTTCATGTAGATCTTCAATTTATTATTTCATTTATTCAAATTATGAACTCTCTAAAGTTTCATTTTCTTTCTAAGTTGGTATATTGAGTTTATCAATATATTTTGAAATGCCTTCTGCAAATTCAGTAACAATTTGACTTCCTCTAATTTTAGATTCATGTTTAATATTTTCAACTGCTCTTTATAGATTAGTTAAATTAGCCTTTCCCATTTCATCTTAAATTAAATTTAAATATTAAGGTGCAAGAAGAGTAGATTTTAAATGTTTTGCATGTTATTTTACTTCTTATTTTTTTGGTTCTTATTGTTATTAATTAGGAACATCTTTATTATTTTCTAAAAATGCCTCAATTTATCCTTCTATAATTTTAATTGAATTTGAAAATTCTGCTATATCATAACACTTTCTTGATTCTCTTAAATAGAGCATAGGTAATTTAATTTCTTCAGTGTAATTTGGGTCTATTAAAATTTAATGTTTCTATTTATTATGATCAATAATCTATTATAAAACAACTTCAAATCTTAATTCATCAGCTTTGTAATCAAATTCTTCAATTTTATTTGTAATCATTTTATAAACATCAACCATTCCAGAAGTTATAAATTATTAACGCATTCTTTTTCTTTCATCTTCTTAAGTTGGAGATTCAGTTAGAGTTACAATAAATACACATATGGTGGCAATCATAACAGCATTTCTACTTTTTTTTATTGTATTCACAAAAAATATAATTTCATTCTCTTCATATAATTTATTCAAACTTTTTAAAACCCAATTATATCCTTCATCTGTATGCCAACATAAATGAGATGCAATTTCTAATACAGTTGTTGTTAATTCTACATGAAATGGATGTAAATTTTTCAAAATTATATCCATTGAATCTGGGATTTGTAACATTTATTATTAGTTTTTTTCTATTTTTACTAAAATTTCAAGTATGTTTAAGATTTCAACCTAATATAAATAACAAGGAGGCTTCTTTTTTTCAATTATTTATTATGCTTATTGATGAAATTTAAATAAATTTTCTATAAGTAAATTTATTATTATATGAAATTACTCTAACTAATCTTATTAATCATGAATCTATAAATTTTTAAGAAATCTTCTTAATTATTCTAAATCTTAAAGAGTTGGATTAGCTAATTTTTAACTGAAATAGTTAACTTCGTCATTTGGTATATTTTATAGTAAATTCTTTCCTGTGATATTTTTATATTCATTCAGAATTAAACATTTAAAGTCTAACTATATTATTTCATTTTACTTTAAGGAGTGCTTTAAAACTATTAGAGAAGCTTTGGCTCCACTTTCAATTCTTTTATTAATTAAGATAACTATTGATCAAAATCCTTTGGTATTGTATTTTTTTGAGCCAATAATTTCTTCTAATCCAACATAAATCTTATTGATAATTATGACTCTTTTATCAATGCATCAATAGATATTGGAGATATCAATTTCCCATTTGAAATTGCATTCCCCATCAAAAATTAAAAAGAAATTAATAATTCTAATATCTCAAGCTAGAATATTAAATTAAAAATGAGAGAGAATATTTATATCTTAGATTGATTGACAAATTAGAGTGTTATAATTAGTTAAAGGTATTAGAATGTTAAATGATAAGGATTGATGTTAAATATTAAAAAAAATAGTATATATTTTATAAGTTTAATTATCAAATGGGAATCTGTTTAAACAAATAATTCAAAGATGAATATGAAAAATTGTTTTCAGATCATCCTGATTCAAATAAAGCAATTCAAATGTATCCAGCTTTTTCACATGTTAAAATGTATTTAAAATGAAGTATAAGAGTTCACAATGATTGGTATCGACTAGCTAAGGTAGAGTTTAATGGTTTACCACATGAAACAGAAGCCTTCTTAAAGAAATGGAGATCAAGAGAATAGCATCCTCATCTATTTTTAATTCATAAAATTATCACTGATGAAACAAGTCGAGCTGTTATTTATTTGGATTTTCCAGAATCAATAGTAACAGAACTTGCTGATGAAACCTATTTACCTCTTTTAGATGCAGTATTATAGATAATGTCAAAATGGTAAAAGTAAAGCAAGACTTATTCTTACTTTGGACGTGATTCTGTTTATTAAGTAATTCAATATTTGTAAATTTATAGGTTAGATCATTTGATGGTTAATACTACTATAAAATATTGGATCCAATGCTGCATCCTTATCTTATTTAATTCTATAGGAAGTGTTGGTTACAAAAGAATACCAAATAATTAGAACAATTGTTAAGTAAGTTTTATTTATCTCCCATTTAATTGGAAGCATTGAGTAAAAAAGTAGAATACCCTATACATAATTTCTATAAGACAGATGTATTTTGTTTGGGATTATTTATATATAAATGTTTAACACAAGATGATGATTTATATGACATTACTAATTATAAAGTGAAATTAGATAAAATTAGAAACAATATCCAAGGTCTTACACTCTAAAATTATGGAAAAATGATTTTATTAAATATGTTAGAAGAAAATGAAGAAGATAGACCAGATTTCATATAACTTGAACTTAAATTTGCACATTTCTCTCCTGAACTTAAATATAATAGGATATTTTACAATGTAAATTAAATGATCTTTGAAGAATCTTTATTACAAATAACATAATTAGTAACAGAATAAAATAATGAATAAGCTGTTCCTGAAGAAATACAAGCATTTAATTTTGATGAAAGACTTGATTTTGAAAATTTACACTTTTCAATCACTACAAATACTAATCCTACTGCAGAAATTCATAAAATGGTTGGAAAAGGATTTCATTCATAAATGATATTGAATAATAATAAATAATAAAATTTTGAATTAGATGAAGGAGTTAAAAGAAAAACTAGAATAGATTTACCTAGCTTAGGATATGCTGATTTAAGTAATTGGAAAACTGCTGAAGGTATGTTTACAAAGGGAATGCTTCAAGGATATGGAAGACTGACCTTTTCTAACGGAGATAAATTTGAAGGTTTCTTTATTAATAATAGAGCCAATGGAAAAGGAACCTATTCTTTTCATGATAATCAATACTACAAAAAAGAAGGGACTTGGAAAGATAATAAATTTATAATAACAATTTGATAATCCTTTGATATATTTATATATTATTATATGTTTATAATATATTTATTTTCAGTTGTGCATTGTTATTTCTCCAAAAAACTTGCACATGATTTATACTTATACACCAAAATAGCTGTTTGTGAAACTCAATAAATAAAAGAATGGGATTGTGGATATTTTTGTGATTAGCATCCTGATATGAATTCAATTAAAGTTATTGAAAGTGAAAAACATGGTATTCTCTCTTATGTTGGGATTAACTAGGCAGAAAATAGAATTATAGTTACATTTCGAAGTAAACTTATCAATAACCTTTAGGTACTTAAAATTTACTTAATTTCATCAATGATTTGAAATTTATGAAATAAGATTATCCTTGCTATGATTGCAAAGTACATTCAGGATTTATGGAGAGCTATATAGATATTAAAGAAGATTTATTATAATAAGTGAATGATTTGTCTATACTTAATCCTCATGCATAATTAACAATAACGGGTCATTCTCTTGGAGCTGCTTTAGCTACTTTAGCAGCAATTGATCTTACAAACATTGGTTTATATATTCATACATTCTATATATTTGGGTATAGATTGATATTCAATTTTAGATCACCTAGAGTTGGAAATAAAGCATTTGCAGAATATTTTAATAAAAAAGTAACTACCAAAGATAAAGCAAGAGTAACTCACTTTTCTGATTTAGTTCCTCATTTACCACCACAATCTTTAGATTATATTCATGCTGTTCCAGAGTTCTGGTTTAATTAGGATTTTAAAGAATATTAAGAGTGCTAATATTAAAAGTTTGAAGATGATAAGTGCTCGAATTCTATGTGGAGTCATTCTATTAGAGATCATCGAGATTATTTTAATATTAAATATCGATGTAATGATAGTTTTTACTAAAAGAAAACAAAAGAACAAATTATTCTCTGAATATATACAATTTTTATGTATTTATTATATCTTTTATATAACTATACTTCAATATTAGGAACAATTACATTAATTAATTATTATATTTGATTATTATATTTTTGATATCACAAAAAAACATTATAAATTAAGTATGATTGAAATAATAGACTGCATATAATCTATAATCATTTTTCTTTATTATCTTAATCTATTGTAAAATCAATTCTATCATTTGTTTAAACTACTCCGTTCTATTAAGTTAATATTAATTATTCATCATTATATTCATTTTCTTACTTTTACTATATAATATTATCTGTAGAAATTGATTTAGACATGACTTAAGTTCTCATCTTTCTATTCATCTTTCTTTTCTCTAAGAGTTCATCTTAATTATTCAAAGATTCTATTATTTATTTCTCTATATTTTCTTGCACTTTATCATATTCTTAGAGCAATTAATTCATATTTTGAGTTTGATTAAGTTCATTATTCTATAATTCTTATTAAATCTTCATTTCATTCACCTAAGCTCTTTTATAAACACTAAATCTCATTCTTCCCTAGATTTTAGAACCTTCTCCAGGTAATGCAAGTGCATTTTATTTCTTTAATAATTATATTGTTTCAGGTCTGCTAATTAAAAATTATATTTTTTCTAGGAAATACTCTCTCATAGCACACTTCTAGTTATCAAATATTTAGACAAAGTCTGAATAAATTTCTAACATTTAATTTACATGATCTAAATTATAAATTTTCTCATGAAATCTAGCTTCTAGTTATAATAAAATTTTTAAAGTATTATTATCTATTGCCATTTTAATTCTAAAATAATATTATTATTATTTCACTTATACAACAATCTTAAATAAATTATATATTGTGCATTCACAATATAAATTTATTATATAAATTAAACAATATACTTTAATTCAGGCATCTAATATATATATTTATGAATGATCATCACTTAGGTTTTACAAAAGACTTAATATTTTATAAAATCTATTTACATTAGTATAACATTGCAAATTCTTAATTTTTAAACTACTAGAATTTATCTAATTTTTTAAATTATTAGAAATCCTGAAGGATGTTTTGTAAAATTTATTTATAATTCAATTGATCATCAATACCTAATAAAAATTTAATTCGTAATTGATTTTAAGGTATTATATCAATGTATAAAATAAAATAAACCTGATACTTTGAACCAAAATATGTATCAATCCATCTACAGGATTCTTTTTCTTCTCCTACTATAAAGATTAAATAACTTATACCTCTGTAAGAAATTAAATGTCAATATGAAGATTTATTAATAAAATCTTGACAAAGTGTTAAGATAGTACTTTGAATTAGATAATACGAAAACTTTTTGTAACTAAATATCTATATTAGTAACAATTAGAGACAATTAAATTATTATTTTTGGCATTAGAAGTTTAGTATGAATATCTAAATTACAGTATCATTTTAAGATGTGAGTTTATTTATATTTGTATTCCATTGATATATTTCTTTAATCAGTGTAATTGTACTATTTGATTGTATATGCAATGAAATGAAAATATACAATTAATTTAAAATGGTCCAATACTTGAGCTAACAAATAAAGTTAAGATTAAATCATATCTACAACATAATGAGAATATGTCAACTAAATATTATAATCCTAATAAAATTACATTAATATCAATTATAAAATTAAGGACCATTTAATAGTTTTTAAGAATTTCCTAATTGAAACATAAGAAATTTTATTTTTCTATTTAATAAATTTTAAAATATACTATACTTCTCTATTGAAGGTTTGAAACAGAAAAATAGCTTTAGAGATTTAAAATATTTAAATCATCTTAATAAATGCAATAATAAGAAATTTAATTACACTAATTTTTTTAGTAAAATGAAAGAGGAAACAGCGTCATATACTTTTGCTGGAAGTAAAACATTGCCCCATTTCAGATCTTTATCATGTGATTAACAACCTATAATTTATGAGAAAAACCATAAAGTAGAGAAAGTTTGTGATGAGTATTTGATATAGAAACTTGAAAGATTATCAATAAAAAATGAAACAACTTATGATAATGAAAATGATTATTTTAAGTTGAGTGTTGCCAAGTCTTTACTACTAAATACATAAACAAGATATTTTCAAGGAGATCTATTTAGTTTTTGCTATCTTTGTAAGAAAGTAGGACATGTACAAAGATAGTGTACATCATAAAATCAAGAATTCTGTATTTATTGTTTAAAAGATGATCATTATTCACATCATTGTAAGTAAGTTGCTTGTTTTAAATGTCATCTTAAAGGACATAGAAAAACAGAATGCAAAACAAAGATATAAATAAATTATCGACCTATATTAGTAAATTTAAAAAATTGTGATTAAATCTAATGTTTAAATTGTTTGTAAATAGGACACATCACTTGTGAATTAAATTTAGATAAAGATTTAGTCTATTGATTACTTTGATAAAATATAAAATTAAATTTTCTAGTATTGAAATTATGAAATAATCATTAATAGCAATTGTCATTAATATATTTCTTCAATTAAATTAATTGATTTTAGATAATTAATTTGTTCTATGCTCAATTAATATCTTTAACCATTTTAATCTAAGACACATGAGCCATTTGATATTAGATATCCATTACTATCTAATTCATATTATTGAATCTATTAATAATCACTTCTTGAATCATCAAGTGTCTTTTCTGAAATAGCAGACATTTGACATTTATCTTTGATATAATTCAATATTATATACATTTATTATTAATTTGTTGTTTTTATGGGCTTGCAGTATTTATAGATATCAATTCTGGTTTTATTTCAGCTACAATTTATTCAACTACATTAATTCTACTAGGAGATGTTTTTTAACTGAGATAGGATGAAACTTCTTCATTGAATTATTAAAATCTCTTGATATCTTAGCTAATAAAATTTGGTTAAGGTGGAGAGATTTGAGATTTTTGTAAACTTTTTATATTTTCAGTAATTGTATCTAATTTACTTTATATTTAAATTTCTGTCTTGTTTGTAGTTTCAACTATACTCTTTTTTAGTTTCTCCATAATTGATTGTGTGTATAATTATGTTTTCTATTCTTAATTAATGATTAATAATTAAATTTCTCCCATCTTCAATTCTAATTGCTTAATTTTATCTTTTTGATGCACATCAGTATTTAATTATCCAATTCCAGTATCATATAATTATTTAACACTTTATTCATTACAACTCATTCGATCATTTAAGGATTTGATTTAAATTTGAAATTATTCGTTTAAAGTGTTTTATTCATATTACAATTAGATTACTTATAATTTTAATTTCTCAAAGAGTTATTCATAAGGTTTCTATGAATCAAAACTTTCTTATGTTTTAGCTGAGCATGGATTCTAGTATAATTAATTTATATTACATTTATAAATCTAATTTAACTACATGAGTTGTATTTGATAGGTTATTTATTTTCTTTACCAACCGATTGCTAACGAATTTCAGATGGTTAATATGTAGGAATAACTGGTTTCATAGTTCTTGTATAATTAATTGGGCCTGAATTCATTTTTATATTATAATTAACGAATAGGAATAAGGAAAATAATGATTAAAAAATATTCATATATTATAGATATCTGGATTTATTGAAAATTGATTCTTATTACAAAAGACTCTAAAGAATCTATTTAATTTCTTCATAACTTCAAAATTTTCTATTTAGAATCTGAAAATACTCTAAATGAAATCTCCATATTAATTAATAATGAATTAAATTTAGAATAGGTTGCGAAAAAGAACATATCTGCAAGATGCCCATATTTAGAATAATGATAGAAATTCAATCGCTTAAAGATGCTCAACTTCAATTCATAATTCTATGTAATCTTTAATTCATTTATGATAGTGATGTGTGCAGATAAACTCATGCTAATACATTTCATATAATAAATCCAAGAGAAAAATCAATATCGATTGAATCTTAAGAATCAGAAAAGGAGTTTTAACATACACATAGAAGAGTGACTACTAATATCATCGTTCCTTAAAAAAATTATAAGACACTGCAATAGTTTTCTTATATCACATAAATAATGATGCCAGACTATGAAAAAAACATTAATACAATTTCAGTAATAGAGTATTATAGATATAATTTATTCTCAGAAGTAAAGCCTATTAGATTTAACTTGCAAATTAAGATGATTAAAGATAACAGCAAAATCTAAATGATGGAGAAATTTGGATTGATTATAAATTCGAAAATGTATTATTTAGATCATAAAATATTAGCATCCAATTGAACTCAAATAAGATTTTGTCAATGTGTAAAAATTGAGATAATAAGAATTTTATTATTATAAAATCATATGTTAAGGTGAAGCTGTACCTTTAACTTTTACAATGAATTAAGCAGAATAAACTAAATTTAAGATATTTTTATCTACAACTAATCCATTTCCATCAAAATTCTCATGTGAACAAATCTTCCAAGTCAAAACTTGGAAATACAAAAGCAAAGATTACAAATAATTTAGATAAAAATTTATCTTTATTTCCTTAGTTTGTGATTTAGACACAACCATTAAGATTTCATTTACTTTTGGTTCTACTTAGGGAATTTAAACTATTTACAAAAGTCCAATATCCAAATAAAAAATTCAATAAAACATTATTAATTGTGACTTAACTGCATCATAAATAATAAAAAAAAGGAAAAAATAAATGCTTCAATTATCAAAAGGAAGAAATTTAATTTAAGAGAATATCCTAAATGTAACAATCTAGAATGATGAATGTTTCAAATCTCAAAAATAACTATATAAAACTTTACAATAAAAGAAATTTTATGAAGTTGTTAAGAAGAGAAAACAATTAGAAATCAATACTTAAGGTTAAAAATAAATAAATTATTTTTCAAAAGAAATAACTCATCTATTAAAAAAATTAAAATAATAAAAAGACATTGAATAACATGGGTACTTAAAATCAGAAATCTAATATGAAATGTTCAGATTGATTGCATACTTATAATTGATTAATATAATATATGATAAGCTCAAACACTAACAAAAAATTATACATCATGTTTAAATTATTCAAATCAAAATGAAGACTATTTATTATAGAGCTAAAAGAAATATGTGCAAATTGAAAGGCAATACTATATTTGGAAGAGTTCATTTAGATGTTAAATTGTAATAATATATTTCTATTTTTAAGTTGTCTATAAATGCTTGCTAATTAAATAAAAAAGAAAGTCCACATCCAAAATATCAATAAAATTTAACCTCTCTTAATTTAAAGATCATTATTATGGAATTTTAAAGAAAAAATTCATCTTACTTCTGGACATTTATAATGTATTAAAGAATCTATATATAACTTTGTTTTAAGATATAGGATTTATAAATAATTTTTGAGGTCAATATTTGAAAAAAATTTTGATCTTAACTGTTAAAATTACATTACTAATAAAGATCATAAAACTTAATAATAATTCGAACTTTGGCATTAAAATTCAAGATATTTGATGAATTTTCAATATCTTAGTAAAACTTTTGCTAATGTTTATGGAAGATAGAAATTAAATGAATTTTTCTCTGTTTTACGTAAATAGAAATAGAATAAAAAATATTAAAGAAAAGAGTCTCTTATGTTAGTTTTTACTAAAAAATTAGAAAATCAATAAATTATCAGTTTATTTAAAGTTCCATTATAACAAGACTTCTAGTAAATGTTACCGGTTTTATATGAATAAACAAAAAGTGGGGCATCTTAATATTGCAAAGATTAGATCAGAAGACCATTTAACAAATTATAATTATGAATTTTGAATTTATTTAGTTTGCTATAAAAATATTTAATAATAAGAAAAAAATCAAATTATTTATGTAATTAATTTAGCCATAGACTTTTATGTATATCTCCTGGGTGATAATAGTAATAATGATGCTTGACAAGTATCAATTGATTATTTCTACATTTTCATTAACATTCTTCCTAAAAAGGCTTTTATTATTAGTCCTACAAACCCTATACTTAAAATAAAAATAATTAGAGTTTGTTGATACTTTGAAATTTGAATTTCAAATTGTTATTATGCCATATCAACTATTGAAGAATATGCTGAAATAATGAGATCTGTTCCATAATCTAAATAAGCAATATGCTCAGAGGTTTAAACAAAATTAATGAAATCAATTAAACTATTATTGACCTAATCTCCTTAATAAAATTATGGATATTGCTGGATAATTTTATAAACTTAAACAACTAAAGATTTGAGTCCTTATTAATAATATGCCAAAATTTATTCATTATACATTCCAACTAAAGTAGATTGACAATCAAGGGCATATTGAACATTGCAGATGGCTTATTAATTCATGTATTCTATTTTATAATTAATATTTTTATCTGTTAATGAACCAATTATATTATTATCGTATTAGAGAAAAAAATCTTATTCAGTACCTTGGAGTACTAAAGAGTAATTCTAAAATTCTGATTGTGTTAAGATATTATGATATAAAGTTGAATTGGATAATGTTTTATAAGCTACCATATCAGCATTACTCAATACATTAATAAATTCGGATTACAAGGTCTAATATTTAAAGAGTAATTCTAATCCTGATAATAATTAATCTGTTAATATAAAAATGATTAGAAATATTACCAAAAAATATGACATTATTATGACTAAATCAATAATTAATAGGATTATATATTTTATTTGTTGGATATTGGAAGATTTTAATTTTTTAATTAATTTATTTTTTTCTTATTTTGCTCTATTTTAATTTTCAATATAATTAGTGGAACCATTTTCAGAATAAATTCCATTTAAGAAAAACTTTTCAATATCAAATATTTTTCCTTCAACAATGAAATCTATCATCATCCAATCATAAACTGATTTTTTAAGAGTAGCTGCAAGGGTTTCAAAAGATTCTTATTCCTATGCAAATTATAATTGATTAATATCTAATAATGCCATATAAAGTTTTTTCTTATATTTCCCTAATGTTGAAATCATTGGGATTTATGATGATTATAAAATT
Organism: Paramecium biaurelia; assembly: GCA_000733385.1. Taxonomy (NCBI): domain Eukaryota; phylum Ciliophora; class Oligohymenophorea; order Peniculida; family Parameciidae; genus Paramecium; species Paramecium biaurelia. Next base: position 33,021 of record JPFL01000353.1, read on the forward strand.
AATACTAATAGGAATATGATAACCATAAATATTATCAATAACTATTAATAATACCTTTCTTTATCAATTTTTGTATCATAGCATGAATCAAAAGCTAATTAGGGTAGCTGTCCAATCTCTCTTAAATTTGCTACACTTGTTTAAATAAGTTGAGTTTGTAATTCATAATTAGTTGCAAATTAATTTTCAACAACTTTATAAAATTGAGCTAAGGATTTTTAAATAGTTTCAGTAATGGATAAATTAAGTTTTGTACTATTATCAATATCATAAAAAATTGAAATCGATATACCAATATCATTTATAGTATTTTTTTAGGCATTACTAAAATTAATCAATTAGTCAACTTCATAAAATATTTATTTATCATAGAATAAATGCAATTAATCAAAGTTTGAAATATTATATTCATATGAAAATTAAATTCTAAATAATCCATGTGTTATAAGAGAGTAGGTTTTCTAAAATTTTAATAATATCTATATTAAACCCATACAATCTCCATAATCATATTAATTCTAAACTGCAATAGAAACAAGTAAAATATATGCTATGACTAAGAGTAAAGTAGCAAAAAGAATGTAATTCTAAAAGTTATATGAATTAGGATATTAAAATTCACTTATTTTTTAATTGATAGCTTTATAATTCTCATCAAAATTCTTAAGTTGTATAAGATATGAATCCTCATTCTCAACTTTTTCTCTCTCTCTATCTTAATTACTTTGTACGACTTTCTGTTCTAATTCATTAAAAAACTTTTGTTATTTATTCTTTTATGTTAATTTTAATACTGCTTACCTTGCTGCTTCTTTTTCTGAAACTTTAAGTAGATCAAATTAACTTTTTTTACTTCTTTATTCAAATTGATTTTCATTTCTATTGCTTTTAACACTTTATATACCCAATTCAAATAATTAGACACTTTTCCTATTAGTTTGAAGTAATTTATTTTATTCATCTTTAGCAGATGTAATAATACATTAATCAGTGAGAATATTTTGATCACTAAAACAATATTCATCTTATTTAGATGGATGACTATGAAATTAATATAATGAAATTTGATCATCTTGATCTGCTTTTTCACTGAAATTGCCTTACAAACTGATAGAATCTTCTGAAATAACTTATATTTGAGATAAATTTTAAGATTATTTTATATTATTAGATCCAACATTGAAATTTCCATTTTTCTCCTATTTCATTTATGCCTACATTTATTTTAATGTATCTCTTAATTATTTACGATATCCTTTCTCCATACTTGCTAATTATTATTCATTTACAGTTAATTCAATAACAAACATTTAAACTTTGTTTTCTATTTCATTTTTTTTATATCTAAATTCTTCATAATTAATAGAATATATAACAGGAATAGGATTAAAATCTTATGTTGTAATTCTTTATATATAATTCTAGAATTTATCATAATACATTTATTCTGCTCTAGTTTTTAATTACCCTTCACTTTCAGAAGATGAATCAGCTTTTTCAGAATGCTAAATGGTAGTAGTCATTTAATTAAGATTAGAAACTCTCATTTCCTATCTTGAAAAATTGCCTAATGCCATTTATTAATGTTTCCTTAAGAATTCTTCAAAAAAGAATGAACACAATTTCTCATTAAATACACTAACCTATTATTTGGCATTTTATGCTTCCGCTTCCATATATTATTACCTTTTTCCACTTAGAGAGAAATTGGAAGTCTGAATTTTCTCATCTTCATTAATTTTACCTAAAACTTTGTTGTATTGTTAAACAAACAAATTGATATCCTCTGGTACAAACATGTATGTTTCTTTATTTGAAACCACTGTATTACTACTTTCAAGATCGATCAGATTTGGATATTTTCCTTTGGGTGGTACTTAACCATTCATTAGAAATTCAATTCCAGTTTACTCAATTTCAGCAGTTATAAATGGAAATAACATCCAAATTAACACTTTTAAGTAAAAGTCTTCTATTGTCAATGGCTCATTTGACCATTTAATTTCATAAACATCAAAACTAATATTAATAATGTTTATAAATACACTTCAGAATCTGAATCTGCAGAAGACTCATCATTCTCAAAAGATTTCTATTTAACTTCATCTTACTTATTATTATTATCCTTAATTCTTCTTTACATACGATCTATCATTTTATATAATCCTTAAGTAATTCCCATTAAATTTCCATAAATATCAAATAAAACATGTTATTACCCTTTAAATATTAAATTTCTCAATTTTTTAGATTCATCTTTAAGATCTATCTCATCTTATTCTAATCTTTTCAAACATCCAATCATAGAAAAATCAGCCTCTAAATCTGGACTAAAATTATGAGCCAAATACACCTAACATCTAATTAGTGTTTAATCACATAATTTTGCAAATGTTTAAAAATATTTTCCAATTCTTTAAGTTGATCCTCTTCTAATATAATTTTGCATCATTTCATCATGTACACCTAAAAGCCAATTGGGCATGAGTGGATTGATATTACCTTTAGTATAATCTATAAATGAAGCCATATCTGCAAATCCAAAAAATCGAGGTATTAAAGGTGAAATTACTTTATTTCTAACCTTCCCAATATTTGGTCCAAATGCTATGCACACCTTAACTGAAATTGCATCTCCTTTAAAAAAATTAATGTTAGTAATTTCAAAAGTACTCATACTTCTTTCATATGCCAAAATCTCCTTACAATCTAATTATTATATCTAATTCTTTACCTTTTTCCATTTCATAATATGCCCTTGCATTATTATATAGAATTAATTAGATAAGAGCATCAAATTTTAAGAATTAAACATTGTAAGTTCTTCCATTAACAAAAAATATTGAACGATACTTGTTGTACTCTTGAGTTATTTATTATTGTAATATTTATAGTTATTGTAATTACTTTTCTATTTCAATAAATGTTGCTATTTTCCCTTCCTAAATCTATTTCCAAAATCCAGATTTAAATTAACAAATCTAATAAAATTAGAATATTTATTTACTTAGATCAATAATGGAAGCATATTTTATTTAACTTACTCCATTTAATATAAATTCTATACAATACTTCTCTCACTTTTACTCACCTATAATTTCACATTTGAAATTCTGCTTCTAGATTCTGAATTAATGTTGTAATCTTCATCCTTTTACATTTAAGCTTATATTATAAATTATAGAAATAAGCACATTTAAATAAAATAGAATGAATATTCTCTTTATTTTTAAAATAGAACTTTTAGTTCTTAATAAGTTTTAGGTCCATTTCTTTTAAATTTATTAATGAAAGTTAAGAATTTCAAAGATAAAACTTCAAAATCTCCAATCCTTCTTTATACAGTAGCTTTGTGTTTATCAAAACTTCTTTTAAACAAACATGATACAAAAATAACAGTTTGGTCAAGATGAATTATCTTTTCAAATCCAATTTTCTTACATTAACATTTATTTAATCTACAATGAGAGTGATGCATACAAAATTTAGTTATATATTCTATCTCTTTCTACTTACTTTTTTAGGCTTCACCATTTAATTCAAACATATTCTCTATATACAATAATTCAAAATATTGATTTTGTTTTGATATTGTCTAATAAACAGTTTATCTTTTCATCTCTACCAAAGCTGTTGTTAAATGTTATGAAACAGGCAAAACTATTAAAAATATCACTATGCATGTATAAGAATTTATTGAAAATGCTTTCTAAATTGTTGTTATTAGATATACAATTGTAAATATTGTTAATCCCTAATTATAAAGTTTAGCATATGCTGAAAATCTATGATAATTAGAATTATATATATTACCCAAAAGGATATTGAATGATTGCCTCTCCTATTAACATACAAATGAACAATCCAAATATAATTTTTGATAGCAAAACAAAAATAAATTATGTTCTGATTGACATAAAAACTAAAGGGATTAACAATAATTGAGCTATTATATTGTTGTAATTAAAGTATTTTCTTAAACTTTACTAAAAGAATTCATAATTTATGAAATAGATATTAGAAATTAGTAAGCTTACCAATGCAATCAATAAATTAAAAATAGAAAGCAATAACACCAATGGATTAGTTGCATTCAATAAGTTCCAACAAACGTAATAAAGTTGAGATACATAAAATAACCAAGTGAAGTTTAGAAAATAGTTAGTTATAAATATGGTAATTAACTAAAATAGGATAATAAATTTGTACATCCAAAACACTCTTTGAAATACTATCTACACTATTGTGACTTTTCATTATAAAACGATAAGTGATATTTATATAAGGAAAGCAATTAAGCAGGGTTATCGCAATGCCTATTAAAATGTTTATTGCAATGTTATTCATAAAGTATGGAGAAATCAAACATATTTTTGTGAATGATTTTATCAAACTAAAAACTTGTTCATTGGAATCGTCAATTAAAAAGTATGACAATTACAGGAAATATACAGCAATTTGGAATTTTGCATAGCTGAAATTATTTATAGTAGGAGACAAGTTAGTTTGAATTATCAAGCCTTGATACTGCTTAAAGTATTCCCATTTCATTTTTGGAAATATAAATAATATAAAATTATAACATATACACAACTTTTTCATTCAAAATTAACTGTTATAAAGTATTTGAGTAGTAGAAAAATTTCTAATTTACATAATCCTATGTTATTTTTGATATAAATTAACTCCATATATATTATTCTAAATATTGACTTTTGAATTTCATCTCACGTATCCTTAATAATTTTTTGATATTCCAAATAGGGAGGATAATGGTTAAATAATGAAATCAAATATTTATAAATCCATTTTATTAAATACAAATCAGATGAAATTTACATAGAAGCATTTATTTATTTCTAAAATAATAATTAATCAGCAAATATTTAATTAAAACAAACTCTGATGCATAAAATTCAATTTCTATGTCACTAATTTATTATAAAACTTCCTTAAATATTAAAAATGAAAGCTAGACATTATAACTATAAAAAGGCACACAAATACCTAAAGTAATTTTGGGATTAAAATTGAATAACATAAATAAGTCCAAATTTAGAATTATATATAATAATTTTTATACATATATATAGATAAAATGATAATGATCAAAATATGGATTGATTATCATATTTTTCTTTATGAAATGTTTCAAAATACCCATAAATAATTGTAACTGCTAATAAGATTCCAGTTCCTAAGATTATAAAAATTCAAATTACCTGATCCTATAGCACCCAAAATATCAGCAACAATAGTCAATAATCCTATGCAAACTCCTCCACAAAATGCTGCTACTGGAATATAACCAGATAAATATTTGACCATAGATTCTTCTCTCAAACCTTTAATTTTAATCTTACATAATAAATTATTGATACTTATTCATCTTTAAATTTTCTAGCAACATCTTTAGCACTTTCTCCTGAAATTTGAATCCAAAATTTAGCAAAGAAACCACACATAAATACAACAAATAATAAATAAACAACTGCATGAATTGGATCATTAATAATATCCTTTACATCTCTTAATGGTGACATGTAATAAGCCAAACCTCCAATAGGTACTGATTAACCACCAAATTCTGCCTCTTACCATGTACCTAGTAATTTTACAAAGAAATTAGTTTTGAATCTTCTATAAAGTAATTATGAAAGGAAATAAACATTTTAAACTAGGGTACTCTAAATAATCATTGGAATGTTTGAAGTATAAAATAATTTAATTCCATGTGATGACACTAATCCTCTAATTTTTTAACTTGCTAATGGAACTTCCACTCTAAATCCCTATAAGTAGATGACTAATGAAATCACAAACAAAGTGGCCAATAAATTATTAAGATTTGGAGCTGATTCTCTAAAGAATGCATAATATAGTGCTTAGACTAAAAGTATTATATTAATATTACGTGTATTTTATTTGGTGAAGAGTAAATGGAAGAAATTAATAATAGCACCTTCAAATTGAGTTCCAGCTTCAGTAGACAATGTGATAGGTGAAAATGATTTCCAAAGTATGTTTTCACTTACATTTGTTGCTATAAACAATGAAATACCTGATCCCAAACCTAAAAGATTTAAATTTTTATATTATACCATATCCTTTTTAAAGCATTTCATCTAACATTGTAACAACAACACCAGCAAATGTTAATTATAACAAAATAAGAATGGCATTGCCAGCTCCAATTTAATTTACATCACCATATGCACCAGACCATATGTAGGCCATTCCTTCAGCAATTGCCATAATAAAGGATAATACTAAAAATTTGACATTAGCAATACATTTTTAGGCTGCATTGAATAGTACTTTGTCTTCTCTAACGGAATGATTAACTTCAATAAATCCTACTCCACTAAGGAATTGTAAAATCATTCCAGATGTTACAATTGGTGAAATACCCAATTCCATTAAGGTACCTTTATTTGAAGCCAAGATTACTCTCATCCAATAGAAAGGATCAGCCCCTAACATATTTTGTATAAAATATACCTGAGGTTCTATATACACCATATAATGGGATTTAACAACAAATCAAATAAATAAAGAGAGTAATTCCTGTAATGAGCACTTTGACCTTTAATGGTTGAGGGAATCTTGGCTCTTGTACTTCTGGAATAATAGAAAGTGCTGGTCTTAGCAGATGAAGAAGTCTCATAAATTAAAATAAAAAATTAACACGTATACTACTCAACAATTATCTCTTTAACATATAATTCATTATAAATCTTTTCTTAATGGTCGATTACGATTTAATTGGCTTCTTAGTTGTGCTTATATAGAGAATAATTGTTTAAGTTCTGCTTCTACTAACAATTAATTGTTATTGTCACTTTTACTCAAATCAATGACTTTCAAATGTATTTTTTATTTAATATCCAACATTTATATCCATATCTCTTATTAGCTCTATCCCAAATATTGTATAATTTCAGAGATAGTTTTCTTTAACTCTAAATTCTACTCACTAATTGATTCAATTTGTTTCTTATGATATTTTATTACATCATTCCTTTCTCTTAATATATTTTCACAAAACTCTTACCATTTTTTATTTATTTGTTTCCCTTAACGCTTTAATGAGTCTAATTAAGCTTATGCAAATACCAATCTTTGATTACAATTCCTCCTTGTCTGTATTATTAATACTATTAGTCTTATGAAAATGGCTTGCACTATTACTCAACTTACTCTATTTTAAAGTGTCACTTAATACACTTTTTGGAGTGGTGATTCTATAAGGATTACAAGTTAAGTCTTAAATTTTACTTTATAAATCATAAATTATTTAAATATTATCCTAAATGTGAATCTAGAATTTTTCTTCCTGATTTTTTTTTTATACATATTAGTTTATTAACTAAACCATCAAAACAACAATTTACATATTCTACTAAAAACTATACAATCATCTTTTTCTTACTTTTATCCAAGTCATTTATCAACTCTGTAAGGTTTTCTTAATAAAGAAAATTCATCAATTAGTCATACAGCTCATCCATATTGTTCTACATCTAATTTATATCCTATTTTTAATCCATCACAACTTATAACTGACATGTCAATGTTTCAATCTCCTATACATATTATAATTATTCCTCCTTTAATTACAACTAATCCTTTTCATAATTAGATTGCAAATTCTCATATTCATTAATTTGTCTTTCCAGTTCTAATATTTATTTCTATTATTAATCAACTGTCTCTAATTAAATACAATTATACATCTATAAGTTAAGCTTTATCATTATATAATTGTTGGCACATCTCATACATTTTCTAATACGATTTCAACTTCTCCTCATCAAAATTTTATTATCTTTATTAACTGATTCCTTGCACATCTTATTACTGATTATCAATTTTTATTGGATCTGATTACTTAATTACAACTGGCATTTCATCATTTGATTAGTGTGTACTTTTTGGAGCAACATCAAAAACAAAATTTGCTCTAATGTCTTTATATTGTTTACTCATATATATAAATAAAATATATTTATAATTATATTTCTTATCATCAACTCATATATCTTTATTAAACCTTAAAAAAAAATCAACTTGAAATTCTAACTAAATTTTTTTTATATTTTTCTTCTATTTCTTCTTAAAAACTTTAAAAACTCATAAATTTATTACAATATGTATTGAACAAGGATTATTTTAATTAGTTTTATATAATACTATAATTTTGTTTATTTTGAATTGTGATTAACTTGGTAGTTTAATTATTATCAAATCAATATACAATTTGAACAATTAAAACTTTCATAAGACACACAAAATTAAATAAATTGTTGTCATTCAAAATTTTATTGCAACTATTATTATTGCAAATAACAACATATTGAATTTCTAGATTATCTTATCTAAAACTTATTTTTTATGATAGATTTATTAGTCAAAAATAATATATTAATAGAAAAACAAGTACATAGATTCATTAAGGTCGTAATTTAGTATGGACTGATATTGATTATTTATGATATCTGGAAATACTATTATTCTAACCAAATGACTAATTTGTTTAGTTATAACTTTGATTTAAACTTTAAGTATGATTATTAGCAATCTAAAATAATTAATTATTTAACTTTTTATTTTAAATCTTTATTTTCTTTACTTAATTTGGCCATTTAATATTGGGCATCCTTTAATTTTAGTTATTGACTTGAAAATTTTTGCTATAGTTTTATTTCTTATTAAATTAGATCAGTATCTATATCCTCAGATCGAACTAATTTATTTTACAACACCAGCATCTCTTAAATAATCTCTTAGCATTCAATTGAAAACACAGTTTTAACTATTTCAAACTATAATTAACCAATAATTTTACTGTTTTTAATAAAGCTACATAATCAAAATTCTTAACTTTTTACTCTAAAATTGAAACTTAGCTGCAAGCAATACTTTTCTTATTTGATTGTAAATTCTTATTACAATTCAGTTACTATTATAAAATTATCAATTATTCCTTTAATTAAGAATTCTCTTTTTCTATTTCTACTTGTTATTCTAATTGAGTAGATAATTTTTTATCATACTTTTAATATTAAATTTATAGTTCTTAAATTTCATTATTTTTTTATTCATCTAATTATTTCATATGAATTAATTCTTATTTAAATATTCGTTTTTATTTATCTAATAATTTTAGGTCGTTTTAATATTATTATACTTAATTTGTTTGAATGGAGATTTATTATTACAATTATTAATTAATTTATTGAGAGTCTGTAACTTAATGTTGTAGGTCAAATATTATTTAAGATTTTTCTTGATCCAACTATTAATATTTTTATTCAGCTAATGAAGAATTTTATATAAATTCATCTAGATGATGTAGATTTTACAGAATATCTTAATCATATTTATTTGTAATCTAATTAAGTTTTAATGTTACTTTAAATATTAATTTATAAATACTTTTTTAAATGTATTATTCTGATGTTGATAATTATTCTTAAAGTTAATCTCTATATAAACATTACTCATGATACTCAGAGTTGATTTAATTTGTTCTTATCTCATATTCCTCCAATTAATATTAATACTTTTATTCAAGATCTTAAAGCTAGTATTTTAATAATTCAATTTATTTAAATTTTTCCTCTATGAAATTATTTTTTTCATCATTTTATTATTCTAGCTTTTTGATTTTATTATGTAAAAACTCCATTTCTTATTCTTTTAGAGCTAAATTGAATTCTTACTTTTGTTCATCCTTCTATAAACTCTTATAAAATGTTTATCTTAATCCATCCAATTCTTTAATTAACTCTTCTTTTTCCCCTTCTTCTGTTTTTAAATTTACTTAAATTTTGTTCAGTCGCTTTTCAAGTTATGAGATATCCTATTAATATTTTTCATTTTTTTATTAAAGTTGTTAGATTTAGGATTTCAAATGATGATTTTCTGATTCTAATTTTTGTATTTAAGCATCTTTAAAAATTAATGTATCCTCATCTTTAGTAGTGCTTGCCAATGAATCCAATTGATCAATTAAATATTATTTATCAACTTTTAATTCCATTAATTCTTTAGCATAAAAGTTGATTTAATGATTTAAATTATCCACTAATTGTTATAAATTTTCTATCTGTGTCACATTTTAATTTTAAATGTAAAGTTCTTGATAAAGTTATGAAAGTAATGCAAATAAATCAATTTTTTATTCTCTCGACATATTCAAAACTTAATCTAAAACTTCTTGAAATCCATCAATTTGTAATTTATTTTCAATTGAATTGCGTAAAATCTAAATAAATTGGTTTTATCCTTCAATAATAGATTTTTATTCATCTAGTTATTTGATGTACTCTAATTATTGACCAAATAATTTATTCTCATGGAAACTACTATTAAAATCAGAATTTTTCTGGAAAGATTTTTCATTTGATCTAAATTAAATAGGAAAGTTATTTGTAGTGTCATTTAATATAGTTGGTTTGAATGTCTAATAATTCATAGCCGATATTGATTTTATAATTATTATATTATAATTCAAAAATAAATATATAGTTTATGAATTTCTTAAAATATAGAGTGTTTTCATTTATAAGAAAAACTCTGTACCTGTTTAAATGGGGAAATGTTTAATAATTAATTTAAATCTCTGAAAAAAAAAATTCAACCTTTTTGATAACATGATAATATATATATTATATTCTATTTAATTACAACGAATATCTGATATTATATATTCAATGTTATCCTCTTAGATTTTAGTGTGTTATTATTATTGATTGATCCATTTAAAGTTGAATAAATGAAACCTCTCTCTGAAGACATGCTTAAGAAGAAGTATAACGATGGCTCTACCCATTAAAATTTTAATTTTCAAAGATTGTCAGTCCATACCCTTTTGGTATGTAAATGGATTTTATTTTATGCTTAAATTTCCTATCGAAAATACAGATGAAGATATTACTCAATATCCTTTAAACTATCGCAAACTTCTAAAGCTAAACCTTAATATTCACATTCTGAGTAAATTACAATGCATTAATTTTGAATGATCTCACTAGATAGCTTTAAACCATCATCTTCAAAAGGATTATTAATTTTATTTTCTCCTTATTTTTAATTATTATTTTCAGGTGGATTTACATTAATTTGTTGTAATTCGTCTGGTATATCTTTTTTTGCTTAAGAGGATTCTTAAGTGATTTCTTATACATCTGTTTCACTTTACTATTATTATTGTTCATTGCTTTTATCAATTGATACTTAATTTTCTTTGTTATCTTCATTAACTGTTTTCACTTATGTTTCTTATGAAAGAGTTGGCTATTCATCTTCATTATTAAAGTTAACATCTTCTTCTATTTATGATGTTTAAGAGATTGCTTTTTTTTATGATTCTTAATCTTATAAAGGTTCTTATATTAGAGTGTCATCCTCTGATTCAGGTATCATATCTTATATAATTCTACCAAAATTTTAAGTAATTTCAAACTAATCATCTGCACCTGTAGTTTAGATATTCATCTACTCTTATTATTTTTCTTATGGGGCTTATAATGAACCTAAATTTTCTGATTTAAGATCAGAAGCATTTGAAGCAATATGAATTTCATTGCCTGATTAGACTATGATTTATTCTTAAATGGGCATATCTTATATAATTTTATTTGAAGTTTCTTATTTTGATTCTAAATTATCAACTTCCAACTTTTCATCTGATTTGGATAAATTTAATTGATTCTCTTTATTTTATTATAACTCTTAATCTTGCTCATGTGGTGTTGCTTAAGTATTTAAAATTGAGTTGTTTATATCATTAGAATTTGTCTGTTAATCAATATTTTGTTAGAGATCAAACATTTGATCTTATGTTACAACAACAGGCTAGAGTTGCATGTCTACCTTTTAGATAGAATACTCATCTTGTTCTTATGAAATTTTAGGTTCGGGTATCTGTTATTATTGAGTAGTCAAATCTAAGTTTTAATTCATATGGACTTCTTGCTACTGTAATTCTCCTTCTACTTATTATTCTAAATTATGCTATTATTCTATTGATGTTTCTATTTTAGGTTGTTAATTTACAACAGGTTAAATCTCAAAAGAAGATCCTATCAAATTAGTTTATTGTTAATCGGATTCCACTGGCTCAAGTGTATTGCTTATTTAAATTGGAATATCAATTGATACTGAGTTTTCGCTTTCTTTAACAGATGTTGGATTTTGTTAATTTTATGTTTCTTGATCCATACTAGAATCAATAGCAGACTCATTGCTATCATAATAGGTTATTTCATCTTCTATCGGTGCCATAATTTCCTCAGATAATAAATTACCATCCAAGTCATAATGAGTAACCAAAGTTCCACGTTGAGTATACACCAAAACAATGAGTAGAGTCAATAAGACAATCGATTTTTTCATATATATTTTAAAACGGATTTAATTATTTCAATTTTTGTATAGTGAAAGGAAGTAGTCTGCTGAGTCAAACACCTTCTTTTATTTCTTTGTTAAGGGGGTCTTAAACTACAAATCTGCAGCTGCATATTTGGTCAACAACAACTCTTCCTACTTTTACTCTATTGTCAAATCCTTCTTCTGTTGTTGTTACATAAAATAATCAGCACTGTCAAAGACTTTCTATTGATGAGATAGAAATTATTCATACTTTCTTCTTATAATTATTTTATTGCTTTTCTGCTAAAGTAGTTACTTAAGGACTTTTCTCTTCCATATCAAGTGACTACTAAGTGATCAAAGCAATCATTTGTTCCTCCAACTACTGTTATTCTAATTGCAATAAATCATTTAAATAGTCTTCACTTCCAATATAGCAAAATCGCTATCATAATATTAAATTTATACAGGATTGTAAGTTGGATTAAAAGCCAATTAAGGTCCCAGACTTTCTAATCTAAATCTAGATGGTTTAAATTGAGGATTAATCACACTCATTATTAAATTAAATTATTGATATCATTTCTAAAGAAATTACCCTATATTAATCATAATAATAGTATATCCATTAACTTCTTTTGACTTAAAGTTATCTTTTTGATATAGAATGATTAAAATTATCAATTTTAAAGCAATGAAACCTAAAATTAAAAATTAAGGAGAGCTGTTTAATTTCTTCTATTTTCAGTCATAGTTCAAGTATATATCAATAGATAACAATTTTCATATTACTATTTAATGGTTATATCTTAGAGATCTTCTCAGTAGATTTTACATTGTTCATAGATAAGATCAATTATTCTAAACAAAAAAAGAAAATATTACATTTAAATTATTTTCTAATCTAACCAAATTGATAAAACTATAAATAACTCTATATATAAAAATTTTATAAAGAAATATTATTCAGAAATTTAATACCAATTATGAGAACTTTATGATGAGTTTTAGACATTACTTAATATTCTTTGAAATCAGATAAAGCAATAATTAATTCGTTTATAATAAAATTTAAAATTCAAAAATTTATAAAATGTTTTAACCAAAATCAATGAAATTCACACCTCACAATTCAATTGCAGGAAATGAAAATGTTAACTCTTTAAACAAATCTAAAGCTATTAAGAATATGTGTTGTATGAATCATCCTTAAAAAACTGCCAAATATTGTATGGCAAAGGATCTTTCAGTGTCATTGTGTTCCAAATGTGCTATTAATATGGCAGGAAAAGGTTTTGTTGTTGAAGAAATAAATGGATTTGAGGAGCGATAGCGAAGAGATGTAATTGATAGATTTCTGAATTTGGTTAATAGAAACCTTTCTTAATATGATAAAGCATTGTCCGGTTTATTAACAAAAAAATAGGACATTACTAAATATTTTGAATAATAAGTAGATAAAGTAATTAGATTTCATTAATTGGTTACCTAGTAACTTTCAGAAGAGAAGGATAAATTAATTCAACAATTAACATAAAATTTTAAACAAACCTCATTAACATATGAAGAAACTATAAAATCACTCTAAAATTCAAAGTAAGAAAGCATTGGCATGAAAAATGATGTACAATAGAATTTAGATCGTATTGTCAAATAAATTGCAATAGAACCTTTTAATGAAATAATGAATTGCTATCATAAAACAGTAGAGAAGTATGTTTCTGACATTGATGATCTATAAAGGAAACCTATAGAAGTAATTAAAATAACATTGAATGAACCTTACAAAATAAATGAGTTTGTTACAGTTGGTTTACAAAAAACATCTTTAATAAAGAAAAATTTATCTGATATAGGATTGAGAACCATAACAAATGAGGATGTATATGAAAGTATTGCTAAAAGAGACTCTATTAATTATTAAAAAACCTCAAATACATTATCATCATTACCTCGAACTCCAAAAACTGAAAGTTCTCCTTTTAAATCAGTTCCATCAGTTCCTATCACAAACATAGATCTATTTCATACACCAGAATAATAACAGCTAAAAACATTTAAATCTTAAGCAAGTCTTTAATAAGCAAAGATGTAGTTGGCATAAGTATAAGAGAATATTGAATAAAATTATGAAGAAGGTCATTCGTAAATGATAGAAAGAGACGACGTTGAAAATTCATATTAAATGATGATTGCAGAGTCAGTTTCAGATAGCGAAGACTTTATAGATTAATTGAACTTAATATAATCACTTACTGTTGGCTAAAATGGGCACTTAAATTCACTTAAAATGTATAGTTCACCTCAATTCAAAAATCGATGATTTTATAATAATGATATCATAGTCTATTTAATATCTATTCTTTGTTTGATAGTACTAAATAAACTTTTAAATTCGAATTTATTTACCTTATAAAATTTTGTTAGTTTAATAATTTCTTAATTGATAATAAAATGATTGAATATCAATTTATATTTCTTATAATTTAAATAACATAAATGCTATTAAAAACACGACATAGATCTTCTCTGTAAACTACTCATGATTCATTTCTCTCAGAATTAGAAGTGGACAGAATTATTAGCTCATGCAATTTAACTTTAGCAAAAGTGACTTCTGAACATGATGAAATCAAAGTTTAAATTTAGGATTATAAAGCATCAATTGACTACTTATAAAAATCAAATATACAATAAGAGAAACAAATAAAAGTACTAAAATCCAATATAGATGACAAAGAATATGTACAAAATATAAAAACTGATGTTCTCAAAAAAATAAATTAGATTGAACATAATATGGATAATCTTGAAAAATATTTGGAAGAAATTTAAAAAATAACATTAGAAATAGAATAATCTCCAATAATGTGGAAATGTATAAGATGTGGATTTGCTTAAAAAGAAGGATAAAATGAAGCTAGCTGCACATATCATCCTGGAAAATTAAAATATTTTTCCTGTAGATTATGTGGTTAAGATGAATATTTTACTTGTTGTAATAGATGTAGAGATTGTCTTTACGGTTGCACTAAAGGTTTGCATAAACCATGAATTATATCTATACAAATAATAATTTTATAAACTTTATGATTTAAAGAACTAATGCTTAGTAGATTAATAGTATTTTTCAGGTAAAACTTTGGTTTACATTATATAATGCTATTTTAATAAAATAAATATTCTTATTAAAAATTAAAAAAAAAATATTATTTGTTTACAATTTAATTTCTAAATTATTATAAGCATGGACTCTAGTGAAGTTATTTCTAATCCAATCTGTCCAAATAAACCAAAGATTCCCTATGGTGTAACAAAGACTTTTTGTCCTCGGTAAGAAAATTCAAGTTATTTGAATTGGTAAGAATAAGCAAATGATAAAACAAATTCTGAATTAACTTAACTTTATGGAATGACTGCTTATTAAGTACTTACAGGAGAGAATGAATTTGATGGCCATTGCTGTAATAAAATGGCATAAATAGCACGAAATAACTAGAAGCAACTTTAAGGATAATTAGCTACTATGTAATAATTGAACATATTATTAACTGAACATTAAAAACTGTTAGATCGTTCTTATTAGCAATTAAAGGACGAAAAATAAAGGAAAGATCAATAATTAGCAAAAAGTTTAGATATCGGTTAGGACTTGTCAAATAAAGATCAGATAATAAATCAATGGAAAACTAAATATGAAAAGGAAGTCATGCAAAATGAATAAAGAGATAAAAAAATTGAGTAAAAGTAATATTGACATTTAGACTATTGAAGCAAAAGATTGAAGAAGCAAAAGAAAGATAGGAATAATCTGTCACTATAGTCGGATTATAAGATGAAATAAATACTTGGAAAAATAGATATCTTAATCTTAACAAAACATATGATGAAACAAAACAAAAATTAATTGAACTTTAGAATGAATCAGAAATTTTAAAAAACAAATAGCCTAATTAAGATGAATCTTCTTAATCTACAACTACTACAACAACAACAGTTAAAAGAACAAAAAAACAATAGGAATGAATAGAATATAGCATAGATATTATATTATTCAATATTTATCAATAAAAATTATGGGTAATATGATTTCAATGGGTGCGAAAAAAGTCTAAAAACATTAATTAGCTGTGTAGGATGAAAATTAAGTTCAAGATTTAGAGAAAGAGAATATGGAAATAGAATAAGTTGATTAAATAATTAGTGTTGAAAACTAAAAGTATTTAAACAATTAATACTTTTTAGGTACCCTTTCTGCATAGTTTGGACTAGTATACCAGTTTTAACATGGCTTATTCCTTGTATAGGACATACTGGAATTTGTACATCCTAAGGGGTTATTCATGACTTTGGAGGACCTTATTACATAGCTATTGACAATTTTACATTTGGAAAACCATTAAAATATGTTAGGTTAAATAAAGAATTAGAAGTTTCAAGATAGAGTTGGGATGATGGAGTTTCAAAAGCAGATGGTGAATTCAGTTTATAGATGGTAATTATAATCAACAATTTTTAGCATAATTTATTTACAAATAATTGTCATAGTCATGTTGCAAAGGCTTTAAATAATATGAAGTATAAGGGAAAATAATCTTACACTATGTTTCATATATGGCTAATGCTCATTTTAAGTGGAGAATATGTTAGGTATTTGTCTCTTTATAATATCAAAAAGTTTTGGAAGATTTGTTATGACATATTTACCATCCATCATTTTTTATGGCATAATTTTAATGGTTGTTTTCTTAAGTAAATGATTCTTATAGAAATATTGAACATGATTTATTTCCAATATTTTAAATTTTACAATAATAAACATAAATATTATGAATTAATAGGAAATTTTAATTCAGATTCTTGAAGGCTTATAAACAAAGAATTCAAATTTGATCATTTCAAGTCTTGAGTGTGACCAAAATTTGATTGCTGATGTAATTAAAGAATTACCTATTTCAAAATGTGAAGCCTTATTCTCATTTTTATTGAAAAAGATTAATAATCACAAATTATAAATTAATTGCATGAAGTGGATTGCAAGTTTATGTGACACAAGACCATAATTATTTTTAAATAATTCAAAATTTTAAGATTTACTTTCAAAGATAAAAGTTTCAGATTTTAACTCATATGAACTGATTGGAAAACTTGAAATGATTGTTTAATAATGAATTCTATTTTAATTTTTTTCATTAATATTTTTATCAAATGGCTGATAATGATGATTATGAAATTTAATATTACAAATATTTAGAGAAAATTGGAATGACTCCTCCCAATACAAGAGTCAGATAAACACCTTAGAAATAAAATAATAGTGGAATTTCATAAAGATTATTATTCTAGAACTCTTCATTAAAAAAAGAACTAAATTATTAAAGAATTAATTCAATTATAGTATTGAATAACTAACTAGAAATAAATTTAACCAATAAATAGAACTAATCTAAAATATTAAATATACCCTCTAATTAAGAAGGTAAAAGTCCAATCTTTGATATACAAACTAGCCTAATCCAACCTAATGAATAAAAAAATGAAAAAGGATTATCTTAAATTGATGAATTCGCAGATGAGTATTAGTAAGAAATTTCTAACAAAACTAATTGTTATGACTCAAATGTTAGATAAGAATAAATTACTAACAATATTAATCTAGATTTTTCCTCCATTCAATTAAAACAATTGATCACTAATAAATTTCTTGAAGAACCTCAAAATAGAACTTAATAAGAAATTTCACAATTCCAATAATGTTAAGACATGAATAATGAAACATCATTGTAAAATAATGAAAAGTTGAATATACAATAAATTTAATAAGACAATAACTCTTGTTAACATGAAGTATGTATTAATAAGAGCAATCAAGAGCCATCAAAGGAAAATAGCCCAATAAATATAATCACTGATCAAAATAATGATGCAGAATTTGAATAAGTATAGCTTCAGTAATAAATTATAAAATAAAATGAACAAATTGAACAAATAAATTGCTCTGATTTGAAGATGAATAAACAACAATATTGTGAACCTGAATCTTAAGTAGAGATTAAATAAAAAATCTAAACCCAATCTATAGAAATTATTGTTTAAGAATAAAAATAAAATGAAATTCTTTGTTAGCTCTAAACTCCTACCTAATCATAACATGTTGATATTGATTAACTGGAGCCATCTGAAATTAATTTAGAAAACTAAAATATTGAAATAGGGAGAACATAAATTTAAGTATTAGATAATAACAACATAATCAAAGACAAAATGGAAATTGAGAAAATATAAGAACCTCAAACCAATGAAGAACACTAAATTGTAAATTAAGAAAAAAATAATTAAGAGTGTTATCAAATTGAGAATAAATTAAATAATGATCAATAAAATTGTACAAATAATATTAACTAATAATAACTAATTGAATAAAGACTAATTGAGAAAAAAAAGAAAAAATAGAAGAAAAGTAGAGTTGATAATAAGAAAAAGAAAAAGGCAAAGAAAAATAAAATTGACTAAAATGAATAAATATAAATTAATAATTAATCTTAGCAGGAAATAAAGGACTGTAGAAATAATTAAATTTCAAAAACTGAGGAAAAACATAATATTGAACCAATTATAATAGAATAGGAACAAAAGAATCCTATTTGTAATCTATTATAATCATTAATATAAGGATTTTATGGAGATAATATAAAAATAAATTGGAATAAATATACCTTTTTGAAAAGGAAAATTTAAAAGTAAATTATATGTATATTGTTTATAGGAAAAGATCTATATTGTTAAAGTCTAAGTTGTTAATTTGAAGTTTCAAAAAAATTTGAATATATATAGTTATAGTTTGTTCATAATATATCATTCCTTTGTAATCATAGACAACATCATTTATCTAAATTCATCTAACTAAATCTATAATATTATAAATCATTATTACTTCTCCATCTCCATTTATGTCAACATCCTTAATTAGATCTGACCAAATTTTTTTATCATATAGTGTTCCTCCACCTAAGACCTCACATATTTCTTCTTGTGAAATCCCACCACTTTTATCAAGATCAAACATTTGAAACGCTTTTTCAATTCTTTCATCATCCAGAAATTCAGTTCTGCTTGTACTTGCCATAAGAAATTCTAGATAACTAAAAAATGAACCTGTATAATCAATAAGTTAACTATTGTTTTTGTCGATTAATCTCATTATTCTTGAGACTTCTTTTTCAGCTTCTGATTCACTCATTATTTAAGAAAATCCAATGATCAATTCTTCTTTGCTTAGTAATCCATCATGATTTAAATCCAAAGCTTAAAAAGCCTTCATAATTAAAGCTTTTTCATCAGAAGTAGCCAGATTATTAACCATAAATATCCAGGTGGCTTCTTGCAACTTACAAACAGCTTGAAAAGTTCGTATATTATTTAGAACTTTATTTAAATTAGAAACATCAACAACTGAAGTGAATTTTTAGATCCATGGATGATTAAGTGCTTCGTTAGCGCTAACTCTTTATGAAGGATCTCTTTGGATAAATAGATTGTTAGATACTTCCTTAGCATTTTAGTAATAAGATTCTTGGCCTCTTCAGAAACACATTGCCAATCATCAGTTTCAATATTGTATTTTCCCTCTTTTACTTTTACCATAATCATCTACAAGTATAGTTAATATAAACTTCTTCAGTGCCTCCTTAAAATGGTGGATATCCACATAGTAAGATATATAGTATCACACCACAAGACCAAACATCACATTTTTCATTATAACTTTCGTTTAAAACTTCTGGAGCTATATAGTACGGAGTTCCAAGCTTTTATTTCATTTTTTATTGAATAACACTGCTTGTGCCAAAATCAACTAATTTAAGAAGTGCATTTTTATCTTTGCTCTCATATAATAAGTTTTCAGGCTTTAAGTCTCTATGAACAATGTTATTTGAATGGCAATAATTGACTGCTGACAATATTTGTCTCATAGTTATTGCTGCCATATCTTCACTAAAACTCTAACCTTTTGATAATTTATCAAATAATTCTCCCCCTGTGCACAATTCAGTAACAATTGATATATAGTTTCCCTCTTGATAAAATTCATACACTTTTAAGATATTTGGATGATCCTAACTATTATATTATTTGTTAACCATTTTTTTTAAAATTAACACTTCTTGAGCAATTTTATCTTAATCAAATTAAGTTGCTCTGATTACTTTAACAGCTCTTTGAACTCCAGAAACTTTGTGAATAACCTTGTAAACCTTGCCAAAACTACCTATAAGGTAGATGAATTTTATACAAACCTTTTCCTATTGAAGGTCTAATTATATCATAATCTTTATTTATTTTTCCCAATTTTTTTACAACAAGATCATTTGCTGTGATGTTGAATTCATCTATATTTGATACTCTGTTTGGGTTTTCAGCAGCTGATGTAATACAACCACATCCCATGTTGAAAATTATTAATATAAATAATAATCAATTTATATCAATTATTTTTCAAAAAATGTGTGATTTAAATATAAGATTAAATTTATGGAGAACAAGAAATTAACTATTATTTTCTTGATACTTTAATTAAAAATAATTATTTCAAATGTATTTCTTAACCCAATTATTAATTTATAATTTATTCCACTATCCTGCACTTTACTTAATTTAACGTAATATTTCACCTGATATTTTCTGTATTAACTCCTAGTAATAAGGACTAATTGATTATAAAAATGGATTCAACTCTTTTTCATTATAGTTTCTCTAACTTAATTCATCTAAAATTCCTATTTTTAATAGGTAAATTATTTAACATAACACCTGATATGGTGAATTTAAATAACTGAATTGATTAGTTGTTTAAACTACTAAATAATCTAAAAGCTAAAATATTATTGTGACTATAGAGTACTTGTTTTGGCAATACTTCCAAATTATCATCTCTCCATTAATGTACAAGACATAAAGATAACGAAGAAAAATATAATTAATCATATTTCTAAGTGTATTAGTTCATCTCATTTACATGTGAGAAGTGTTACCCATCAATAAAATTTTTGTAGCAATACAATTTAACCAAAAGAGATGGCACTTCAATTTTTAATTTAGTTTATATTGGCTAACCACAATATTTTAATATTATAATATTATTTTCTTTTTACATTCTAAATTCATTTTCTAAATCTTTTAAAAACTGTTAAAAAGTATTTTCATGCTAATCAGGAATTTCTAAAATTATATCTAATTCTGGTTTAGTAATCCTAATTGATTTAGATATAAAAGATCCAGTAATTTGGAAATTCAATCCACTTAATTGCTTTATAAAAGTCAAAAAGATAAAAGATGATTCATTGTTTAATTGAAGTTACTTAGCGAATTAAAAACAAAGGGTACTATTTTCATTTATTTAATTTTTATCCTAGTTGACATTTAATTATTGAGGAATCACTTAAGCGGCTTCTTAAATCTCAATTTTAGGTTAAATCATTTAAATTTATGTCTGTTGATTGTTCTAAATATTATTATAAATCTTCATTGGATTATTTTAATAGATGTTATCATTATACTCTATTTTAACTTTTTTATAAGAATCTGGATTAATTTAACCAGATTATTTACCAAAGTAATTCTATTAATAATAATTAAAATTATCAAAGTGTTATAAACAACGATATTTTTCAACAATTGCCTAGATCAGATTATATGCACTAGTTTTTCTAGCATTAGTATCTATAAAACTAAACCCCTCACCCTTTAGATTATCATACTCTAAATGGCATTGCTTATAGCCATCCTATTATTCGATTGTTTCTTCTAATTCTTTTTAAATATGAAGCTCTGATTTAACTTTTGATATTAGAATCAGGAGGTTTTGATAATGATCATCTTTTGGAACAACAAAATTATTTTTTTCAGCAAATTCCCAATCCTTTTTCATTAATTCATCATATCCTAAATCAGCACATTGTTATTTTGCAATTTTTGTATTTTTACCATATCCATTTGAAATCAATAATGAATTCACAAATAACTTGCATGAAAATTCTGTAATTGTACCTTGTTCCATTTATATTATAATGAATTTATAAGTGTAATTTTTTAATTTGTCAAATGTTTCTTTGAGTTTCGAGAGCTTCTTTTACATTTTGATATATTTAGTGTACTTAAATTTTTTATAAAATTATTTTTTACAAATTTTCGCTAACAAATATTATGTAGTTTTTTTATTTCTTTTAAATTATAGTACACATTAATTATATGAATATTATATAAATAGATATAATAATCAGATTTTATATTTTTTCCTTATTTATGCAGCCAATTAACCAAATGCTTAATTACTTATTTAATAAGAATCAAAACTTACCCAGTTGATGATATTTTCAAACGATGTTAAAAATTGAAAGAGAATGAATAGTATGAAAGATAAACAGATCTTGAATGAATTATGCAAATAACCTAGACAAATTGTAAGCGCTTATTTCATATTTGGAGTAAGGTTGGACATTATAGAAAAAGTTTAATTAGATTAAGCTAACAAAATATTATTATAAACATATAAATAATCATTATATCGTTAGTGTAGAATAGCTTTATTATTGTAAATGCTTGTGTAGTAATGTTTTAACAGCAGATGGGCAATCTTTTTTGTTAAAATGAATGTAGAGAACATCTTCCTTAAAAGTCACTTTTTTAGGTATTTCGTTTAAGCATTAAATAGAAGTGAAATCAGTTATCAAGGAATTTTGATCACCCTATGAACTTTTAAGGTATCTAAATTTCAATTTTTTGGACATTAATTTTTTACTAATTCTTCTGAAAATATTTATTTGTATTAAATAATCAAAAGGATACTATCTTTCTTATAGAATAATATATTATATCATGAATTGTATATATATATAGAAATTGTTTTTTAAATCAACCTCACTTTAAAATGTTTAACCCAATTATAATAGCAGATATCAAAATAAATAATCCATAAAGAACGATGATCTTTACTCCGTCTTAAGATTTCAAAGTAAATCCTTTAGCTAATGCAAGCAAGAGTAAAATAAACACTATTACACAGAGTACTGCAATTGAAATGCAAAAGGCTCTTTGAAAATCATTATAATCCATTTCATATTCAATATCCAGATCAATTATAATTCTTAATACCCAAGGTAATCCTGTACACAGAGATATTTTGCATATTGCAGTTTAAAAGAATGCTTAAGTGAATTCTAATTTTGTTTCAATTTTTGCAACTTCTAAATTATAGTTGGCAAATTAAATTGATGTAAAAAAGCCCAAAAAAATCATTCCTATTAATTATAAAGGAATCCCAGTGGCTAATGATAGTTCAAATGCCCACCAATCTATTAAATAATAGCATCCACAAAGCAAAACTAAATTCAAGAAAAAGCACAGCACTAATTTTTTTGGTACAACATTTTCATTATAGCTTGGTAATAAGTACAATATCAGATGAATTGGGAAGAAGATTATAAATAAAACCTTATCTAAAGATTCTTTAGGCATTTCAAGTTTTGATTATTCTTAATTCATTTGGTCATCAGGATTTTAATGTTAAGAGTTTTATTAATCTTAATTATTTGCTTGATGGACAGATTCCATTGGGTTAGAATCTATTAAAGGATTGTCATCTTGATCATTATCTTACTAATCATTTCTCTACTTTATAGCACTTTGAGGCTATTCATCGTTTAGTTATTATCTTTACTTTTATTTTGGTTTGTAAAGGTTCTAATAAAATTCTGATCGTTTTTGAATTTCAGATTTGATCGAATTTCTGATTGAAAATATGATAGCATAGACAATAGAACCAAACTTTTATCTAATTCTTTTTTTTTAAGGGTTTTGCTATCCATATTTAATTACCAAAATTGCTTCAAATGTGTTAATTTTTTTTTATAAACTTTAGTCTTTGAGATCAACCATCCCTGCATCTCTCAACTATGTTACTGAATACCTTCTTTTTTTGTATTCCAAATGTTAATCAGAATTGAATTCATTATCCTCATTATTTAAAGTTAACCATTCCATTATCTTTTCTTTTATTTCATAATTCCCTGCTAAGACTATTAAATCTAATATGTAGTAAACTAATAGCACCAAGGCTGTTCCTATCTTAGCCCATTCATAATAAAGACACAACAACATCACAAGTAATCCAACTATATAAATAACACAATCCCTTAACGTCGTCCATGTGTCTAAGACTCCATGATGTGAATTAGGAAATTTAATTAAAATCAATCCAAAAATAAATAATATACTAAAGGCATCTGATCCAATAATTACTGAAACTCCCAAATCCGATTTGCTGCTAAATGTTGAATAAAAACATAAAATCAAATATTGCATCGAGTTTAGTAAACTATATAGTATAGGTCTATAAGTTTCTTCATATTCTTTATCCTATAATTTTAACTATTTTGATATTTACTTACATCTAACAAACTCATAAAATCTTCAAACAAATTTGACAAATACTTCTTATAAATGTAATATACAAAAGCAAACATATATAATAGCCCTATTATCATAATATAGCTTACCAATTATGAATCCAATTACATGTCCAGCGTTATGCTCTTCAACAATAGGAACTAATTCTCTATAGGTCATAAAGAAAAAATTAAAATTATAATACAAATCAAAAGAATATGAGCAGTTCAATTACAAATCTTGTCATAATTGATTCATAAAAATATATATTATAGCTATTGCATAAGTTTGTTCAACTTTAAATTACAAAATTTGAAAAAAGGTTACAAAAGAGAAATATCAAATTTATATTGTCTTTAACTACTCTCATTATTCAAAGAATAGGTAAAGTTGAAGTCAAAATTCCCTAAAGAATGTTGGATCAAAGATAATTAAAAAAAATCTATATTATTAATTGCTTTAACATCATGAGAATTTCAGATCTCATTATCAATTACTTAATTTAGAATTATTTGTAATAAATTTTTTTATTATATAAATTTCATTGACCTAAAGCTTATAATTCATTTCCTTTTTATTCTAAAAAGTCAGCTAAAAATTATAAAGGATTTTCAGGATGCTTTTCGCATATATTTATTAAACCTTCTGTTAAGAAAGGAACTACATTATCAGCCAAATATTGTCTTAATGGTTAGCTTCTTTAATCTAAGAGTTCTCTTTCTTATTGTCTAATAAGATCTTATTTTTGCTCATCTGTTAACTTTTTATTATCCTTCGATAATCTACTTTCATTTATTGATTTCTAATTTAAATTAATTGTATTACATTAAAGTTTAATTCTCCTTTTCTTTTAGGTCCTACTTAAGATTGTTAAACTTAGGATTATTAAACAGTAGCAACTTTTTCTTGTTGAATTGATGAAACCTAAGGAGAGGGTGAAACATCATCTTATTATTCATCCATTTATAGTACTTCTTCATCCTTTACATCTTACAACACTAAAATTGGTCCATTTCTCGTAATAAAATCTTTACATTATTCAAAAGCGCTTTCAGAGTCCGAAATTCTCTTTATAACAAACTATTCATATAATGACAACAATTATTCATTATTCTTTCTAAAATTAGCTAATCTTTTGGCTACTAGATCCTCTGAATACCTGGGATTATCAGTAATTTATTTTGCTTTTTCTTTTAATTAGTCATCAGGGTATTCTAAATAAATCACACCTTTAGGTTTAATCGATTCAAGTAATTAGCCTTCCTCATTTAAGAATAGTTTTTCATATTATTCTAATGTCTTTGGAAAACCATCTAAAACATAACCTAAATTTTATGCATCATTTTATTCCAATCTCCACCTATAAACTGATATTAGGACTGAGTCAGGAAGCCTTGGCTAGATGCCGCTTGGATCAAATACAGGTTCTGGTTAACCTTTAGGAACCTTTTTCTTTTTCTTATCTGCTTCAAAAATGGCTAATGCCTCTGCAACCAATTAATCTTTAACTTATGTCAAAGTAGTCCTTACTAATTCCCCTAATTCTGATTATTGTTCAATTAATTCTTAAATTAAGGGTTTGATCTATACATGAGGAATTCTATAAAAGTTAGCTAATTATTTGCATAAGTTTGATTTTCCTGAAACGGTTCCTCCATGAACAATTAATTTGACAGTATCTAAACCTCGATATAGTTTAAATTATTCTCTGATTTTTAATATATTTTTAGAAAACCCTTCTTTGCATAGCCATATTATAATCGGGTTTTTTTTTGCATCAATATATTGATCATCAGACTCAAATATTTAAGTTGGTCTAAACCAAACATTTATTGTTAGCATCTTTTCAGTGACTGTTGTTACATTTTTTGTAAAACCATTGCCTACAGATTTAGCAATAGTTGTAACTAGCTTCTTTTAAGTCATATTTTCATAATCAACTGCAAAAATGTACTTCTCATTTGGGGTTAATGTAACTGTTTTATTGACAATATTAGCTAAATCATTAACATGAATCATAGGTATAATATTATTTCCATCCCCATAAATTGGCAATTCTGCATCAGGTGTCATCCATGCGGTTTTAAATAAATCATATAAAATCTCCTCTCCATTTCCATAAACCAACCCTGGAGTTATTATGTATGCATGCAACTAAGGCTTATCACAAACAATTATTTATTGCTCTAAATGCTTTAATCTTTCTAAAAAATGAATTTTTCTTAGAGGAAGATCATTTTCAGTGAATTTATCATCTTTTTAAAAAATGTCTAATCTTCTGCATCTCCTGCCATAGATTGTCTCATAGCAGTTTCATCATTTTTTCTTTCTTTTAATGGTGTCGTAGACCAAGTCATAGGATTACTTATTAAAATAAAAGTTTTCGTCTACTAGAATTACCCATGCTTTAGTAGTTTGTAAGCGTATTCAGCTCTGCAATAATTCTGATGAAATATTATAATATCACAATCTAAAACTATTTCACCTAATTCTTTTGGATCTGCAGCATTAATTAATTTAGTTGCTCCTCTAGGCAAATTTTCTCCGTTTCCAACAATTATATTTGGGTTAACATCATTTTCATTATCATTCCTAAATTCTTCAACTAAGGCTGAACCAATTAATGAATTAATATCTTCTATAAAAATTCGATATTAGTGCCAGGTTTATTATTTTTCACCTGCTGATGTTCTTTCCATTGATCTTGTTTATAAACTCATTTTCTCTTTTAATTATAATTTATCAACCCAAATATATAAATTCT
>JPFL01000354.1:14659-60441 GCA_000733385.1 Paramecium biaurelia
AATGCAGTCAATTATTCTTAAAATTCAGTTCTTAATTCTGTAAATTTCAATTAAGATAAATGTTATAAATCTTTTTCATCTTATGTGGGTCTGACTAAAGTCATACAATCACGCTCCTAAAAAAACTATGTTATATGTCTTCTTATTTTATTCTTATTTTCTATTGTTTCACTAAATCCTTTTAATGGTTTCAATGCATTTTCTAAATAATCTTTTGGTGTAATTTTATTTCCAAATTCATCTTCTAATCTTAAAGTAAAATCTCTTAGAATCCATAAAAATGAAGGAAATGTTTCAAAAAGATCCTTCTATGTAGATTCATCAGTTTTTTGTAACATTTTGGTTAAATTAACCTTTTGATAATAAATATATGTATACAATTAATCCTAAATTTTATAATGCCATATCATCTATTGTACCAACACTATTATATATGAAATATGAGCTCATCAACATAGCCAATAGAAATATTTTAACATCATGATTTTACTCTTCTTCCAATGAACCTATACCTTCTGTATCAATCAAAATTGCAGGAATAGGTTCCTTTGATCTTCCAGACTCAAAATGAATAATTTCACTCCACATCCATAATCCCTATTGATATTTTATATAATTTTAATACTTTTGTACAAGCATTGACTGTACTTCCTACATTAAATCCTTGATTCTATTATAAGAGCACTTAGTTAATCAAATAACTCTTTCCTGTTCTATATTTGCCTACAACTACTACAACTGCAAAATTCTTGCACTTATCACTGAATGATTATATAATTTCAATAGCTTCTTATTCTAACTTAAGTTCTGATGATACTATAGATATTAATACACTTATTTTCATCTACTGATATTAATTATACTGCTCTTGGTCCTTTATTCATAAAATTTAAAATTCAAATATTTATATGTATTGTTAATAATTAAAATACTAATACACATACCAATATATTGCAATTTTAGGTCTTTTTAATAATAATGACAAAATTTAAAATCCTTCATTTCATTTGGAGTGGAGAACATATTAAAATGTAAATTTAATAACTATGATTCCACAATTTTTCCATTATTTTGTGATTGATTTGAAAAAATAAGTATTTTAGTAATTAGAATATAGTATTTGGTTTATTGTTATAATAAGTAAATTTATGAATACTAAATTAGGAATACACAAATGAAGATCAATACAAAAAGTTGATGCAACATATTAAATTGAATTATTTTTATTTTATAATGTATCATAAATGTAATATAATATATATTTAAAAGCATTAATCATAATAGTATTGTTTATTGGAGTGAATTAAGTTAGATTTGAGCACTCTTTATATGATATTATAATTAATCACTTGATAAACAAAATTTTAATTAATATGGCTTCTTAAAGTGAAGAGAAAGACTTGATAGGATCCATATTAAGTGGTAATGATAAATTAGTTATTGTAGATTAAGATGACAAACAAGAAATCATAACAAAAAAGGCAAGAAAGAACTTATCTTTGAAATCAAAAGAATTCGATCCTCAAATTCATGCAAAACATCAAGATTTTCTGACTTCTAATGCAAGTATATTATCAACAGGATATTAATCGCAATAGAAATAACGAATATTTTTCTAGACTTAAACATCAATAGAAATGTATATATATATGTTTATAATCAAAGAAATAGCTAGTCTTAATTTTCTAGTGCTTTACAATAAACTGCAGATTAAGATAACACTTGTTCATTTGATCATTTCTAATGTATAAATAATATTTAGAGTTTATAGCATTTGATTCCTTTGGTTAGTTACAAAGAAAACAATCAACTAAGAAACACCATACTATGCAACCTATAGAGTATTAAAACCCTACATTAATCTTTACCAGTGATTAGTGCATAGATGGTAAATTATCATTGAGTCAAACAGATCTTGTAAATAGATAATTTTTAATATAAAGGAATAAATATGTGGAAATTAATTAATCAATAGGAAACTACAAAATATATTGGATAGTAATGACATCAATACAAAAAGATAGATTTTTAATCAAGTAGAAAAGATATGTTTAAAGGCTTCAAAAGATATGTTTGGAAATTATACAGTTCAAAAGATCTTTGAGGTTGGAAGTCAAGATTAAAAACAAAGAATGTATAATCTTTTAATTAATCACTTGTTTGATTTATCAAATAACCAATATGCTTGTAGAGTGGTCTAGAAGATGATGGAATTTATAAAGTAATAAAATTATTAATTAAAAGAGATTATCCAGAGTAATTAGAGGTATTTTTACAAATTCTTTATCCATAACTAAATCCATTATTAAATGATTCTAATGGCAATTATGTTATACTATCATGTTTTGAGTTATTCAATAAAAATTAACTAACCTTTATTATTCCATTGATAGAAGATTCGGTAAATTATTAATAATTAATGTAGTTGTAATTTATGTCAAAATAAACTTATGGTTGTAGAGTCATTTAGAAAGTGTTAGAGATATATCCAATAGAGTAAACATAAAGACTTATGGATTTATTGATGAATCTTGCATCTTAATTATGTTATTAGGAATTTGGAAATTATATAATACAATATCTATTAAAGAGTGGACCTCCAAGAGAGAAATAAATTATCTGTTAGATTATTAAGGATAATTTTGAATAATTAAGTATAAATAAATTTGGAAGTAACACAGTTGAAAAGTACATAGATATTATAGGACCTAATTAAATTATTAACAATTTATGTTCAATTTCAAATGATTAGTAATAAAAATCATTATATTTTAGATTTGTATTTTACAATTTGTCTATCAATCCTTTTGGAAATTATGTTATGAAAAAAGTGCTGATTAGTGGAGATCCATCTGTATAGTATTTCAAAAGCCTCTTGAAATAATATCCAGAACTTATTCAAAGAATTAAAAACTCTGATTTCGGATAAAGAGTTGGATAAATTATGGATGCATTATGAGGACCATTAACTTGTAATAGTATCTTGCTTATGAGTATTATTCTACACAATTTTAATAATAGATATATTGAAATTAATTATATATAAAGATTAATTTTCATTATTCTTTCTTAAGTCTTTTTAAAAGAGTATTAACAAAAATAATTATTTTTCTTGTTTATCTGAAATTCATTCTAGGATCACATGCAGTAGTATATATTTTTGGATTGATCTCCTCATCATTTTCAACACATTCACTTACATCATAAGGAGTACATTCTAAGTGTAATCCTGCTGGTTTTTCATTACTTTATTCAAGTATATTAAAAAACTATTGTATTTCAAACATAATATCTTCTATCCTTCTAATTTTATAACCATTCTTCTCTATATTATTGCCATGCATAGGATCTAAGAAAAAGGAGACATTTAATTTTTCTTCATTCTTCCAATTAATAATATCTTTTAATTTATCTAATTTATTCTTTCCTAATCTTATTATCGCAAAGACTCTCCCATCTTCATTTTTTGGATTCAATAATTTAATTACATTAACAAACTCACTTTTATTTATACTTGATCCAATCTACAGTTAATAAAATAGAATACTTTGATCCCAATAGGATTATAAATTCCCTTAGCAAAATTAGAATGAGCATGATCATATAATCTAGTTCTATCACCAATCCATGGGAAATGAGTATTGGAAAGATAATATTGATTATCTTCATGTAATTTCACAAATGCAGATTCATATCCTAAATGCAAACATTCATGTGACACCCATAATTATTTATTATCATATTTATTAAGTGTATCTATTCCCTTTTTTGAGTAATGTGCACCTAAAAGTAATCTCAAAGGATCAGGATCTCTATCATCTCTACTTAATGAATTTTATTTAAATCTCCTCTATAATTTAATGTTCCATCCTTTTCATACAATTATGTTCTAGGTTTTGCAAATTATCCACAAGTTCTTCCAATTACTATTGCATTTAATATTTAACCCATACTCTTCAATAATTATATTTTTATACATCATAAAAACTAAATTTCTCTTTCCAATGTTCTTCTGTACATTCATTATAAATTTCTGCACAATCTCCTAATTGCAATACAAATTTCTCCCCCCTACTAACCTTTATCATTTCATTCTTGAATTTATTTATCTCATCAAAATTTAATATTCCTGGAAGTTTTCTTAATTTTTAAACAGTCTCCTAACTATTATAATGAATCTTATTACTATAAATGCTAATCCTAATATAATGGCTATTACAACCCTGGATATTACTTCCAACTATCCAGATCCCATTCTTTCTATTAATTCATTAATTAATTTTAATTTTGGTTCACCATTGGTTCTATTTAACCAAAATATGCAATACACCAAATTGATGACATAGACATTTATGTATAGATTTTATATCATACTTATCAATGGTATATTTCTTCAAATTATGCTTACCTTCGACTAACAAAATTGTCTTAATGTCTCACTAAAAAGTATAAACAAAAAAAGTATGATACATTATTCTAAAAATGACATACTTTAATATTAATATAACTTGAAGTGATCTGTACATTTAATAAAAATGATATCCTTAGTTACAGACATCTCTAATACATCTTTAAGAGATTTGGGCAATTATAAAAGAAGTTAACAAATGATCAAAAAAAAAATTATGTTGATAATTTTATAATAAAATAATATTATTCATATTATTATTGTTAAATTAAAAAATCATATCTATTCCTTTTCACATCTTAATCTTCTTTTTAAATAGTTAGATAATCTATAATTTATCATATATCTATATATATTTATTGAAATTGCTTTAAAAATGAATTTAACAAGGCAGAAATACAGCTCTAAATTATAAGTTGAAATTACTCTAATTGAAATATTTTAAAAGATAGGATTCCTTTTATAATTAAAAAAATTAAAGTATAAATAAAAATGAAACAAAATGAGCAAATTTAAATTGGTTTTTAATAAGATTTTGTTTGGAAAGAAGGAATGCAAATAGAATATGAATCTTAAATTCCAAGAAGACTTCTAACTAAATAAGTTTTATTATAATTTACAAATAACAAAGAACAAATATATATAATTGATGGAAGGATTATTAGAATGTAAGAGCTTTATTAATTATAAAGTGATGAAATCTGTGACATTAAATAAAAACCATAGATAATGACAAATTTAGAATAAATAATATATCTTAGATGGATTGGTGATTATGGAACAAACTTATAAAAAATTGGAAAATGGTTTATTATTTGGAGAGGATGTAATCTAGACATAGGAGGTTAATATTCTGATGATGGAAAGAAATAGGGACTATGGAAAGAAATTATTATCAATTATAAAAAGTTTTATAAAAGATATCAATAGCAATGTATAAGTGTATGAGTTTGGACTATACAACAATAATATTAGATAAGGAGTTTGGAAAATAGTTTATGATGATTAAGTTATGTAATTCATATTTTATATTTCATAGTGGTGAAGGATCATATGATCTAAATGGAAAGAAGAATGGTTAATGGCTGGAACTGCATTAAAAATGGGAAAAGTACTCAAATAATCTATAATTAGGGATCTGAGAGAGATTATACTTAAAGGTGAATATAGAAATGGACAAAAGATTGGTAAATGGGATACTGTTGATTTTGGAAATAGAGAAAATAAAGTTATGTATTAAATTATTATAAATTGAAAAATTAAGTGGTGGTGGTTTATATGATTAAAATGGACTGAAGAATGGTAAATGGATTGATATACATGATTTATGGGATCAGTTATTCATTTTTTTATTTTCAATAGTTATTGTTCAGTTACATATCATGGTGAATATAAAAATGGTGAAAAATATGGTAAATGGACAATTGAAGATAAGGAAAATAAAAGAATGTGATTTAATAATTTTAATAATCAATTTTAGTGGTGGAGGATCATATTAAGAAAATGGAATCACAAATGGTGAATGGATAGAGATTAATCCTGAATGGAGGTAATTATTAAAATAAGTGATGAGTTCTGTTCGATAAATCAATTTTAAAGGTTTATATAAAAATGGTAAAAAAACAGGATTTTGGGATACTCTAAGATTTGGAAATACAAAATAGTAGATTTTATTTTTATATATTAGCGGTGGTGGATAATATGATGATAATGGTTTAAAGAATGGTAAATGGACAGAATTGCATGAAGAATGGCAGAAGTACTGAATAAATAATCTAAATTAGTTGGGAAAGAGAAGTTACTTATCAAGGAGAATATATTTAAGGGAAAAAAAGTGGAAAATGGAATACTCTACATAATGGAAACTAAAATATGTTAGTTAATTAATTTATAGATAAACCATTAGTGGAGGTGGATAATATGATTATGATGGATTAAAGAGTGGTAAATGGGTGGATTTATGTGATGGTTGGGAAGGGTAAATCTTATTGATTATTATTTAAAGTAATTGTGCAAATTCCATATAATTTACTTATAATGGAGAATATATAAAAGGGAAAAAGGTTGGGAGGTGGGATACGATTGACAAGGAGGGTAAATTAATGTAAAAAATATAAAATATCATTAAATATAAATTAGTGGAGGGGGATCATATGATGAAAATGGAATGAAGAATGACAAATGGGTAGAATAACATGAAGAATGGAGATAGTAATTTTTAAATATGATTGAATAGTAATTTCAGAGAAATAACATTTCATGGTGAATATAAAAACGGTAAAAAAATTGGTTATTGGAATATTATTCATAGTGGAGATAAAATTATGTAATTTCATATAATCTATGATTTATAATCAGAGGTGGAGGATTATATAATTTAAATGGAATTCAAGATGGAAAATGGATTGAATTAGATGATTCTTGGGATCTAGAGTTTATATCATTACTTTTATATTTAGGGATTCCTCTATCACTTATAATGGTGAATATAAGAATGGAAGAAAATGTGGAAAATGGGAATCTGCCTATGATTTAAGCTCAATCATGTAAATTTTTTTATTTCAATATTTTTTTTAATTATAGTGGCGGAGGATTCTATGATGAAATTGGAATGAAGAATGGATAATGGATAGAGTTACATTAAGAATGGAGAAAGTAAATTATAATATAATTGGTAGTGATTCTAAAGAAATTTCTTTTAAAGGAGAATATAATAAAGGTAAAAAGTGTGGGAAGTGGGAAACAAGTCAGGTCATTTACGGGGCAAATTAAAGGATGTAAGTGTATTTAGTAATATTTTAAGCGAAACCAAAGAATATGATGATTAGGGTTTGAGAATTTGAGAAATTATTGAAAAGTATCCATAATTGTTTTTAATCATTTAAAATTGTAATTATAATAAATCTCGTTCCTGAATTTATGATTAATCCTCTCTGATTCATAAAACAATCATTTTCAGTAGTTTAAGTAGATGAGTTTTTATAAAAAAATTTGTTTAAATTTTCTTTAGCCTTTATAATTTATGGAGGAATAGATAGTTCAAAGAAAAATAATAAATCCATTTATCTGAAAAATTTGTTATTAAGCAATTCTAAAATTTGTTTGTGTTATAAAATTAATAAATATATAAAAAATCTTTGATAAATTCATATAATGAATGAATTGTAATTTGTGTTTTTAATTTATAATTGGAATTCTATTATGGATAATTAACATCATACTAATGGGAAAAAAGGAGATACGATCTTTTTTAAATTGTAACCTTATAAGATTTTAGAAGTTTTTCCTTTAGGCCAATAAGGAGTTGTGTATAAAATAGAAGATTGGAAAAAATAAAATTTATTTGCTTTAAAAATTGTGAATGAGATGTCTGAAAAGGAAATGGAGATAACAAAATGGCTATAAAAAAATCATCATACAAACATAGTCAATATTATAGACATTGACATCAGAAACTAAAGGGTTTATATCTTAATGGAATGCTGCGAAATAAATTTATATTAATAAATAAATGAAAAAGTATTGGATCAAAAAGAATTACGATATTTCATGATTAGTATTGCTAGAGGCTTACAATATTTACATTCGAATTAAATAATACATAGAGATTTAAAGCCAGAGAACATACTTGTAGCAACACTTACAGATAAAAATAATAAAGAATTAAAATAAATAGTATATAAAATAGCAGATTTTGGTTTATCTTTGTAATAACAACGTGCATAAACTAAATATATTGGAACATGCTATTACATGGCTCCTGAACTTCTAAATAATCTAGATTAACCTTATGATAATAAAGTGGACATATGGTCTTTTGGAACTATTGTGTATGAATTACTTAAAGGAAAAACATTAATTACAGGTTTCACAATCTAATAAATTTTTTGTTAAATTTAAAACTTAGATAAAGCTGAGAATTAAAATTACTTAAATGAAAAACTTAAAATCATTAAAGATGAATTTTATTTTGAATTAGTAAGCAATATGCTAAAATATGATCCTAATGAGAGATATGGTATAGATTAAGTAATCAGAAAAATATAATAAAATAAAGATTAAGATATCGTAAGATATAGAAGTTCAAGTTGTAATGAAGCAGCTACTACCAATCAATAATTAAAAAAAACCCAAAATAGTCCCATTAAATATTAACTATTAATTTTTCCATAACAAAAACAATAAATTAAAAATTTTAATGGATAACTCTAATTTAAATAGAATAATTAAAGTTAATATAATTATTTCCTTAATCATAAAAAATGATAATATAGAAATGATTTTTAGTTATTTTTGTATGCTAAGTTTATTTATTAGTTACTTAGAGACTTCTTGATTTTGTTATAGATACTATTCCCAAAAAATTTATATATTTAGATTAACAGAATATGATATATTCACATTCTAAGAATCATTTTACTATTTTTATAAATAATAAATATGACTAATATAAAATTTAGAAATTTTTTTAATCGTTAAATAATTTAAAATGGACTCTCTTTTTGCACTATTTGATTAGTTCATAAGAATCAATTTGATAAATTACCCCTAAAATTAATAAGCATACATATCAGAAAGTTGGGAATAATTTTTAAGTTTATTATAAACTTAACCTCTTGATTATGGGAAAATTTACACATTAATAAATAGAATGACTTATGAAGATTTAACATCATCAAAAAATGAAAGATAAAGTTCAAGTTAGAGATAGGTAGCTAGAAATATTACAGCTGCTTCTTCACCAAGAATAGTTTCAACATCTATTTAAAAAAATAGTAATGAAAATTGTTAATTTAATTTCAGGCACCAATATATTGTAAAAGATTTCACAAATGGAAAATGTAGCAAGTCCTAAAATTGCAGTCTCCAATCTTGGGAGTTAGCAATCATTAATGAATAAAACATCATAGTAATAAAATGTGAAATAACAAGTATTTATTATGATAATATAGTAAATGACAGAAGAATTTAATAGACATCTTTTATTGAGTAAAATTAAGGAATTATAGTTTAATTATTCTGTTTCTACAGACAAACTATATGCTATTGCAAAAATATTTTAATCAAAAGAAAGTTAACCAACATCTAAATCACCAATTAAATATCCATTAACATAATATACTAATAAATCTAGAGGAAGTAATCATAGTGCAGAACATTATAAAATTGTTGCTTGAAATCGTGATAGTTTCTTTTTTAATAAAGTTATTAAAATAGACTAAACCTAATACAATATTATATTAATTGAAACATTATGTTAAAAAAAAATGTTTAGTTTATCAACAATTTATAATTAATGCATAATAGGATTTAATTTAAAAATCTCAATTTTTATGTGATGTCAAATATATTAATAAGATTGTTTCATGAATTCAAGAATTAATCTATGGTTTTAATTGATTTTCTGGTGTCTTAGATCTAACCTTCAAATCGTAGTAAATAAAATTAGTTGCACCTTAAGGAGAACGAGGGGAAAATGTTGGATTTATTATTTATTTTTGAATGAAACTTATTTAATTTTCCTAGGCATTTTGTTTATTGATATCATCATTCTGGTTAACCATTGGTTACTTAGATTATTGAAAATTAAGAGGAAAAGTTGAGATCTTAGAACCTTATATAAACGGTTAAAATTATTTCTAATATTTTAGTTTAAATAATACATCAGTATTTGTAATCTAATCGATCATTTATTTTTAAACATCTTTTCCTTATTCTGCTTATTTTTAAATATTCTATTGGTTAGTCAAATCATTCTATTTCTATAATTTATTTCCTTAACCTTAATTGGGTATAATCCTGGATGGAAAAAATAACTATTGCAATTATATTTTATTATTTTCATCTTCTTTATAATTTATATGATGATGAAATATCTTAATTTTAGGATCCTCAATTCTAGGTTAAAATAAGGGTAGACTTTTTGGAGGAGACTTATATCTGGTTCTCAATTCTCTTACTACACCATCAATGTTTATTCTATCTTTTGGATTATAAGTTAACATCTTTTTTATTAGAGTTTAGTATTCTTCTTCCTGAATAAATCCTATTTTTTTATGAAAAAGATCCTAATTTTCTTATTTATCAAAATTAGCTATTTGATTAAAGATTTCATTCTAAGATTATCCATCAAATAATGGTCTATTTGTAAGTAGTTCATATGAAATTGCACCCAAAGACCATACATCAACTTTGTTATCGTACGGTTCATTTTTGACCACCTCAGGCGCCATATAATAACATGTACCAACCTAAAAAGTCTAGTTAATATCTTTATTTGTGGATAAGCCAAAATCTGCAATTTTATATATACTTTAAGAAAATTTTGGATTCCTAGAATCTACAATAGTTTTAATCATAATATTTTCTGGCTTCAAATCTCTATGTGTAATGTTATTATCATGTAACACTTTTAGGCCATCAGCAATACTTACTAAAATAAACCTGAGATCTTTTTAATCAAATACTTTCTTTTATATTCTCTCATATAAATCTTATTCACAACATTCCATTAGAATACCGAAACGTTAATCATTTATTTTTTCAAAACCTAATATATTAACAAGGTTTCGATGAGTAAACTTTGAAAGTTAATCAATAATCTATTTTTCACGTTCATCTATATAATTTTATATCTTCAAAGCATATTTCTCTTTAGTTTTATCATCTTCAACTTTCCACACTGTTCCAAAATTTCCTGTTCCTAAGGGAGGATGAAGAACTTTAAACTTTCTGTTCTTGAAAATTATGAATTAACTAATTTAAGACATCATTTAATTCAATAGAATTAGATAAATAAAATAATTATATTGCCACTTATTAATATGATCCATTAACAAAATAATATTAATTCAAAAATATACTGTGAATATTTCAGAGAATATTTAGAAATATAAGACTATTTCTTTTAGAATCCTATATACTCTGAATCATATTATGATTGTTTAAATTAAATGTTTGCAATTATTACAAAGAAAGCTGGATAAGCATTAAAAATTAATAATTCAGATTACACACATAAAATAAATAAAGTTTATGCTTGTATTAAAAGCTCAAAATTTACATCTTCAAAATTACTTAGAGAAGTCAGAATTACTAAAAATGGATTAATCTAACAAAAATTTAAATCTTAGAATATATGTACTGAAAAATAGTTGGAATATGTTGAGTTAATACCAGAAATTGTTAAGACTTCAGATATTAAAGAGAAAGAATATAAAATGGCTTTTGAGAATTTGAAATAGAAATTGAAATGGGTATATTTTGACAATTATATTGATGCTCGAAAAGTGAGAGATTTCTGTTATGTTAATGCTGCAATAAATAACTTAAGATATAATATGGCAGGATTTATTCATTTTCTGATAAAGCAATATAATGAAATTTGCATATATTTTGTCTTATAAAAGATATCAAAAACCAGATAGGAAATGGAAAGATTGTCTTTAATTGAATTAAATTAATCTTAAACTCTGTCTTTATTTTCTCCAGGAATTCTGGCAAAACAAGATTATGAAATGAAATAATCATTATCATTTTAAGAAAATAGTGTTAAGACTTAAGGATAAGAAAACTAATTAAGCTTATTCCTCTAGAAAGTAGTAACAGATTATTTAGATTAAATAGTAGAGAATCATTTAGAATGGGTTTAAGAGGCAAATTTAGAAAATGAAAATGAGAATGAAAATTAATCAGTTTCCTACATTTCTGTTTTCCAATTATCAGATCATCATAAATCTAAATATATAGACCATAATTCCAGCAATTAGATGTACATTTCATGAATAGTATATTGACAGTTAATTGATATTATATATCAAATTTAATACTTTAATCAATCAATAATTAAATTTATAATAAATAAAAATATGAAATTTATTTCTTAAGATGGTTTAACTTTTAAAGTATATATTTTATCAAATTAGATTGATGATAAAGCTCTAAAACTTTGTACTAAGGTTAGTAACTCTAATTTAGAATTAGTTAATTTATCTGGCATAGACAGTAATATTTTGAGGAAAGTAATATATTACTGTGAGATACATTAAGATGATATTATTATCCCTTGGATATCAAGACCTTTGAAATCAAACTTTATGTATATGATATTTTTAGATTTAGCTTTGAAATTGTGGAATTTAAAGACGCTGAATTTATCACTTAATCGGGCGTTGAAGAAATATTACAAATTATTAAAGCAGCAGAAGTTCTTGGGATAGGTACATTAGTTGATTTATCCTGTGCATACATTGCCTTGTAAATCAGAGGTAGAGCATCTTTATTAAAAAATAGGAAAAAACCCTGAATAAATAAAATTACTACTCGGTAATAAAAGACCTAAAACTGATGAAGAAGATTAAAGAGAAAGGGATATTGATCTTTCGGCTAAAGGAAAACAAGAATTAGACTTGTGATTTATACAACATCTTATAAAATCTATGATTTCATATTATATAACACATGTAGCTGTTATAAAACATATTTTATGAAAGATTTCTATGGTTATATCCAATTTCTTCTATCTTTAAATAGATAGAATTTTTCTGATGTACTTTTAAATATTGATATTTTGAATAGTTAGCAAGTTTATCTCAAATTAATTGTTTAAATGATCGTAGTATAAATAATTTAATAAACAACTATATATCGAATTTAATACTGGAAAGTAGCATATATTTGAATGTAAATTATATAATAAATAATTACATAATTTTTTGTTGATTTTGAAAACATTAATAAAGAACACTCTGTTAGATGATCAAATATAAATTAAGTGATTTATTAACATGACTAAAAAGTCCATAAGAAGGCACTTTTGACATTCTTATGGATTTTAAGTTTTAATAAAATGAATCAAAAATTTAATGTTTACTTAGTATACATCAAATTATTGTCTATATATTCTAATCATATTCAAACAAAAATTGAATATAATTTCCCTGAAGAAGATGTGATAGTAGGTAAAGAGATTTCTTAATTTTAATATTCGAAATGTATTAAGTTTACTATAAACAAACCCAGATCTAAGTTAAAATATAATATATAATGTTTTAATGAGAATATTTTAGTTGTTTATTATTTACAAAACATATAAATATAGTAATTAATCATTAAGGATTATTAGTGTTTTAAATAAATTTTGGTAATCCTTTACTTCTTTTTTATAATTTACTACAATATGTGTATAAAATGTACCTTTTAGAAACAAACAAGAGATTAATATTGGCTAGCAATATTTAGTAAGGGATAGTTGGTAATTTATTTGATTTCTTTTCAGGATGTTTAAATTAACATCTTTCTCCATAACAACAATAACTTTTAATGTTAATTACAATTTGATACCCATCTTAAGTGTAATTTTTACAAGTTTTTGTCTTGTAATTAGAGGGAACATGGACTTTTTATCTCACTTCATCTTTTCCATGAGCAAAGGCACACTAATGTTAATTTAATATAATACTTATTAACCATAAGGACAATATCCTTCAATAGCCCAATATTTACAAATCTAAACAGGATTTATTAACAAATTTACTTCAGTTTTGACTTTTACCTTGAAGGAAACCTTTTTATTCTTTTTTTGACAAGGTAATACTTCATCCAATTATTCATCTGAAATACTGTCACTATAATATTAAATAATGTATTAATACCAACTCTTAGTAGAATGATTGCTATCAAATTCATCATATGAAATTTGTTAATTCATTTTAAATAAAGTAATTAATATCTTATTTTAAAATCTTAATAATATTATTAAAGCCAATCCAAGACTATATAAATTAAAGATAATGCGTACTTAATAATATTATTAAAACATTAGAAATTGCCGGGATTACTAAATTTAAAATATATGGAGCCATTTATCTTAAAAGAATTATATTTTATGAATTAAAATAATTCTGCAATTCCTATTTCTAAATAATCTCAAAAATCATTCTAAAAATCCTAAAAAAATTAGGTTTTAATTTACAAATATGTGTATATTTTTAGTTTAATAAATATTTATTACAAAATGGTTAAATAATCTTAAAGAGTGTTCATGATAAAGAATTATTACAATAATTACTAATTAAATGAATTATTTATTTAATCAATTCGATATTTATCATCACCTTAATTTTGCATCTTTAACCACTATACTATACATTACTTAAAAAATACTCATAACTTCAATGGTTTAAAATTATAAAGAAAATGATGATTAATAAGGTAATTTATAATAATTATATAAGATAACAATACACTAATACATTTTGAATTATTCATTAGCTATCCAACATTATTAATATTGATTAGTACAATTGCCAATACTGCCTAATTATTATTTGCATTATTTTTACAATAGATATCAGGATTTTCATTATTAATTTGCTTTATTTCATCTTCTATAATTAATGGAATTTCAATTTGGTGGGCATTAGTTAAGCTAAGAAGAACCTCTTACAGAAAATCAAGGTTACTATGGTTCATATCCTAAAATCTTCTGCTTGTATTTGAATATTTAATATATTTTAGATAGTAATTTTGTTATATTAAGATTTTAATATTAGTGGATTGTTAACAATAGGAATATCATTTGCACTTTAATTGGTTGGAATATTTCTAGGAATGGCCATAGGATCATTAAACATATAAGATGCTTATGGAGAATTTAAATAATAGTTTTTGGATAATTTTTAAGCAACTTCAATTAAATAATAAATACTTTTTCATATTTATTATGGGCTCTTGCCTTTTTTATCACTAATAAGGATTAGTCATTAAATTGTATTTAATAAATTATTCAATAACCCATTTGATTTAATGTATTTTGCTTTAATTCAATATTTCTAAACAAAAATAATGACTTATAATGATGAAAGTAGTTTAAAATCGAATTGGGGAATTAAAAGTATGAAATTAGCCAAGTAATACATATAAATGATATAAATTTAGATCACCTATGTATTATTTATTAATATATTAATGCATAATATCATTGAATAGAGTAGAATCATTTGATTTTAATAATATAAAGAATATAGCTTTATGTGATTTCATGATATTTGTAGTTTCAAATGGAGCTGTTGGATTATCATCAATTTTAGTCTAAAAGTATTTATAAGAATAAAAAAAATGAAAAGATATAATAAAATGTACATTAAAATATTTTATATTAATTAATCTTCCAAAAAATTTTGAATTATGATCAACATTATTAATATTTGGAAATTTAACAATTCTAA
Source organism: Paramecium biaurelia (assembly GCA_000733385.1). Lineage (NCBI taxonomy): Eukaryota > Ciliophora > Oligohymenophorea > Peniculida > Parameciidae > Paramecium > Paramecium biaurelia. The sequence goes on from JPFL01000354.1 coordinate 30,296, forward strand.
AGTTCACAGTACTTAAAATAAATGTATTATCAATTAATATTACAAAATAATAAAAATTAGACATTATATTAAAAAATTAAATGATAAAAACAATAGGTACTTTTGAATTTACAGAATTATAATTATTATAAACTCAAACTTCCTAACACATTCCTTAAGTAGGAGTTACTAATTCTTAGAGATTATGGGATGTTTATTGAAAATTAAACCCTTCTTAGCCCTTTGAATTTAATGATTATTATTTTTCAGTAAGAGTTGAATTTTTCATACTATTATTTTCATTTTCATTTTCACTATCTGCATCAAATTAAAATGCTGCCTCTAAATCTTGTTATTTCATTTTTCTTGGTTTACAGGTTGTATTTTTATTAACTGGAACTGTTGTCTTAGAAGTTTTCATTTTAATATTTTACTTCTGATTAGATTTTTCTTGAGTATTAGGTTTAACTACTTATTCACAGAAACTTATTGGCTAATCAGAAAATATCTATCCTGAACATTAATTTTAAATTGTCAGCGGTTTGTTTCTATAAAATTTTCTCAAATATAATCCTACAAAAGTTAGAAGCAAAAAGAGTAAAATGACAATAAATAGAGTTTACAACATTATTTATATATTTCAATTAAATTCTTAGTCTTAATATTTTGATGCCACCATCCTTGAATTTAATGTGGTCGTTTGGACTACTCGTTTTACATAGTTACCATCATCAACTTTATTCATAACTGATTCCCTAGTCTAAATAGTAATAAAATAATTTACCCTAAACATAGATTCATTTTTCATTCCCTCATAAGCTTAATCATATTTGGCTTTAACTTAATCATACAATTATGTGAGTTTCTAATTGTCTTAAGTATATTAATGCAATTATTACTCAAGTTTAATAACAAGAGATTTTTGTTATTGGAGTTAATATTACAAATCTTCATTTTATCTTCTTAATTTATCTAACTCTTCATTCTATACAATAAGTTGAGCTTCAAATCCTTTAATTTAATTTAGAAGTCTTTAATTTTCAATTTTGAGCATATCTGTTTCATTTTTCTATTTATCTCCTGTAGTCTATCTAGTTTTTGCAAAATTATATGCTTCTTCAATCTCATTTTCTTTAGTTTTAATATCTTCTTTTAGATTTTCAATTTCTCTCTTCATCTTTTAAACTTCAGCCTTATCTTTAAGACCTTATTAACTTAATTAAAAGTTTTTAGCTGTTAATTCATCTCTTTCTTATTTCATAGTTTCAAAATCTGCTAAAGACACAGTTTAAGTTTCAAATTTTAATCTAAATTCTTCTAATTACTTTATTCTAATATTATTTTATTCTTCTAACTTTTTATTTTCCTCTAATAAATGTTATTCAGATGATAATAATGAATCATATTTAGTTTGTAATAATTTCAATTATGATTCCAAACTATCTCTTAAAGCTTAAAATTTTAATTCATTATCACTAGTATCCAATTTAAATTTTTATAGTAATTGTATTTCTATTGTTAAATTTTAAATTTGTTATTATATTATAACATATTTATCTTAAAGATCATTAAATTCTCTTTATATATCTTCATAACTATTTTCTAATTAATCATGTTTAATTTATAATTAAGATAATCTTTATTCTGTTTCTTACTTTGATTTCTTCAATTAATTAAGTTGAAATTCTAACTTTTATTATAAATCTTCTTTCTCTTATTATAATTAACTTTCTCTCTCTTCATGTTGATCAGATAATTGAGTAAGTTTCATCTTCCACAATTTTTCATCTTCTTAATTTTACTTTTTCTATTAATCTATTGCATTATTTAATTTTTATAATTTCATATTATTATTTTATTCTAATTCACTATATTTAGTATCTCTTTCTTCAATTTCCTAGGTCATTTAAACTATTTATCTTTCTAAATCTGAAATTCTTTATTTAAATTAATTTATTTATTAATTAGCATTCTTAATTTATTTATCTTTTTCTTAAATATTTCCTTATAATTATTCTATTTATTATTGAGAATTCATGTAAAATTCATTATATTCATTAGTTAAATCATCATGTTATTAAGTAACTGTTTATAATTTCTACTCTAAATCTTATTTTTATTTGAGTAATTGTTCTTATTACAATTGTTAATCTTTTAATTATGATTTTAACTTTTCTTTATCTTTTTCTTAATTCTTAATTTCTAATTTAAGTTGTTCTATATCTTCTTAAAGTGATTCTAATTATTAATTCAAATCAGATCCTTTGTTTTCTTCAAATTTAACTCTAATCTCATATTCCTATATCTGTTTCTATAATAATTGAATTTACCTTTATAATTCTTTATTTGTATTTTACAATTTTAACATATTGTCATTTAACCCATTCTCCTTTTATTCTTATTCTAATTGCATTTCAGAAATTCTTTCTTTTAATTCATTTATAGTTTAAGTCATCTACTATATTTATTTTTAAAATTAATTTTTTTGTTATTATGATTCTTATTATAAGCTCTAATATTATTATTGTAATTTGCTTATTTAAATCTCTAATTATGAAATTGTAACATTCGAATTCTCTTCCATAGTCTTAATATTTTATTTCAATTAAGATATTTCGTTTTCTCTTTCTTTAATTGTTTGTTTAAGTTTTTCTTTCTCCTTTTCTGAAGTTTTTAATTGAGTTGTAAATTATGTCTATTATTATTAAAGCTATTATTATAATTGATTGATTTGCAATTCTAATTGAGTAATCTATTCACTATAGCTTTCAGTTGTTTATTGTAATGTTCTTTTTAATTATACTATCTCATTTTCTTTGTCTTTTAGTTTCTTTTCCAATAGTTGAAATTATTATTAGTAATCTTATAAGGTTATATTAAATTCTTCTTTCTCTTTATCTAATTCATTTTTGAGATTATTTAGATCATTAGTAGCTGAGGTTAATCTATAATTGAATAGAAAACAATAATTTACTTTTATTTTAATTATTTTATTTCATTTTCATATAATTCGTTTTTCTTTGAAACACTATTTTATAATTATTATTATTGTTCTAATAATTATTAATATTACTATTTAGATGCTTCTAATTAATATTATAATTCATCAAGACTTTATTAGGATTTTCTAATTAAATTTAATATAAATACCCTGAAACTTATTACATTTATGTCTTAAGACGATTAATTTCTAGATTTAAATTAGCTATTTAAGATTCATATTATTGTCTCATTTATTCAAATTCTAATTACATTTAATTTAACTGATTCTGCAATTAAGAATTTTAGTTTTTTGAATTTTCTAATTCTCCTTTGATTCTATTCAAAACAGATTCCAATTCTTATTTTTACTATTATAATTTCATAATCTAATCTCTAGAATTAGTTTATAATTCAATATATTCTTTTTCAGATGTATTTTTATGATCTTTGATTTAAACAGTAAATGATTCAAATTATTGTTTAATTTTTTATCTTTCCAAATCAAGTTATTTTGTTAATTCATCAATTCTCTATTATTTTTGTTTCAATTCTAATCTTTGTTATTCAATCAATTCTTCTTTTTCTTATAATTACAATTACAAATTCTATAATTTCAATTCATATGATAATTTTAATTCATTCGATCCTTTTTATAAATTTTATGATCTTAAATTAAGCTAATAAATTAATTTCATATATTATACTTAATTTTCGAATTAATGCTACCGATCCTCTAATTATGAAATATGAGATTCTTCAATAAATTTCATCTTCTTATTAATCTTCACAATCTTAATATTCAATCTTTCTATTTCATTATAAGCCAAGAATACTCTTAATAGATTTATAAATAAAGATTTACTGATGTGATAATTGCAATTACTATGTCATCTTTTCTTCTTCCAATTATTCTGTATATTGTTACATTTCTTTCATTTCATTCTATAAAATAGTAATCTTCTCAATCTAATGATAATAACTAATTTATACATATTCTTCAATCTCTTATTTAGATGAGTGAACCAATTAATCATACTTAGAAGTAGTAATTTATAATTGCTTTTAAAGTTCTTACATTTTTTCAAAAAATTATCTCTCCTATCCTTTTTGACTCATTCTAATGATGAAAATACGAATTACAATTGCAATGTAAGTGAATCTATCTACCTCTATAAATCTTCATAACCAGACATATGATCAATAGAAGTAACTTTCTACAATTACTCTTCCAATTCTACAATCCTTTATTTAAGTAATTTTATTTATATCTCTAAATCATTTTTCTCCAAATTGAAATCTCTTTACATTCCTGTCGATTATCGTTCCATAGTTGATTACTTCAAATATTCAAAATGTTATCTATTATTAGATTATGGAAAACATACTTTTACAAAGTTAGTTTTCTTTCAGCTTCTGTCTATTAGGCTATTAACGACTCTTCAAGCATTTTAATACGAGACTCAAGTTATGTGACATATATTTAAACTCTTTCTAATTCTCTTGTTTATTTATTATTCTCTTGAATAGCAGTTTCTTTCTCCAGGTTAGTTTTACTGAGTTGCATTTTTAGTTGTCTTATTTATTCTCTCATTTATTATACAGATTATTAATCCCTATTAAAAAGACCTGATTGAGTGTTATCTGTCTATTTATTTAGATTGATAGAAGGAGAAAACATTGAATAAGGTTCCTTATCATTTGGGTTTTATTTATACATTAAATTTAATACTCATATAATAAAAAGGAGAATTAAATAATATAGTATTATTAGAATAACAATTATAAATTGGAATACAATTTTTCATCACTTTTTTATTTAAGCATTGTTCCACATAAATCAAACATATTCATATTTTATAATCTTAAATTGATTAATCATTTGAATTATATTATTATATTAAATTAATATAGAATACGAATGTCAAAAAAGACTGTAGGATCAAAATACGAATATGAACTTTAAAATTAATTGGGTAAAGGTGCATTCGCTGAAGTGTATAAAGGGAAAAACAAAGTGACAGGTGAGGTAGTCGCTATTAAAGTTATTAAAAGATCACTTTTGGCAAAATATGGGTATAATTATATTTCTATTTGTTTAAAGAGATGACATTCTCAAATAAATACATCAAGAAGTCAGTATATTGCAATAATTGATGCTTTCAATGAGAAAGACTTTATGTCCATTTATAAATAAAATTTATGAATGTCTAGAGACTTCAAATAACATTTATATAGTTTTGGAATTTTGCAATCAAGGAACTTTACTAGATAAAATAAAAAAGACTCGTAAGCTTCCTGAAGATGAAGCCATTTTTGTATTCTTCTAATTGGTGTAAGCCTTAGACTTTTTATGTGATAATAACATTGCACATAGAGATATCAAACCTGAGAATGTTTTCATAAAGGATGGAGTATACAAATTAGGAGACTTTGGATTTGCAGGTCAAAAATCATTATACAATACTCATTTGGGAACATATCCATATATGGCACCTGAATTTTTTAATTCTAATTAATATGATGGAAATTAAGTAGATATTTGGGCATTAGGATTATTATTTCATGAGATTCTCTTTGGAGAAATTTACTTCATTGGAAATAGTCAATATGAAGTGTCTCAGAAAATCTTAAACAAATAATACACATTGGGATCCCAACATTAATGTTGTAAAGAGATTAGAGATTTATTACCTAGAATGGTGGAGAAAGATAAAACAAAGGTAAATTAAAATGAATATCTATTTCTAGCGTATAACAGCTAAATAGATAATTGAATTGCCAATATTCTAGAAGTACAAAAAAGATAGTAGATATTTGGAGATAGAAGAGAAGGAAAGATAATTTTGGTAGTTATTCTTGAAGAACGAGAATAGTCAAAGTGAAGATGACATTAAAAAAGCATAAAAAGAAGAAGAAGATAGATAACGTAAAGAAGAAGAAGAGAAATAAAGATTGGTTTTAGAGAAATTATAAAAAGAGGAAAATTAAAAGAGAGAAAGAATAAATTAATAGATATCCAAGATTATTGATGTAATTAATGATATGAGGAATGGCATAATGATAATAATCAAATTATGTGAATTTCTACAAAATAATTTTAGTGAAGTTTGTAGATATGATATATTCTACATACTTAAGCAAGGATACTCGTAATAACATCTTTTGAAAGAGAAATTGGATAAGTCTGAAATATTTACAAAGGAAGATCATGTAGATTTTGAAGGAATTGACTTAGGTGTTTGGGACTACTTCTATCAAGATAAAAAGTTTTATTTTTTATTAATATTTTTAGTGTATAAAGTTTGATAATTGATATTGAACATGATAGAAATTAAGTAAGAAAATCATATATTTGTCAATTCAATTATTTAAACAATTGGACTAGTAGCAAATACAATAACTATTTACTAGAATTTCAATCAGTACAATTATTAAATAGATTTATTAGGTTGGAGATCTAGATATTACTGGAGGAATACCTAAGGGATTATTCCTGAATCAATTGGCTTCTACCATCACCTTTTTAAAAGATGAAGAATCTAAACAATGCGATAATGGAATTAAGTTATTATTAAAGAAGGCTATAATTTGGATTTTTGTTGTAGCTTTCTAAGAAGATTTGATCTCTGGCAATAAGGTTAATATTTCCAAGTTCTTGAGAAGCATTGATAGTGATGAACCAGAAGAAATGAAAAAATGCTTATATTCATAATGATATAGATTATTAAAATATTAAATGGATCAATAAATAGAAGGTGAAGTCAATTTAGGAATTGACGTTCAAGTGTGTGATCCCATAGTAAAGAAAGAAGGTCTAAAAAATTATGTGGTTTACACACTTAAAGGTTCTGATAAAGAGGGCTAATTCGATGTAGTGCGTAGATTCAATGAATTTGATTGTTTTAGGTAAGTATGAACTCTACATAGATCAACTCTTCAAATAAGATGGCCTGGATGCTATGTTCCTCCATTACCAATCAAGAAACCAGTTGTAAGTGTTCTAACTATATCAAAAGGGAAATATGGATTAAAAGTTCATTGATGAGAGAATGCATTATCTAAATCTCTTTATGAAGAAGATGGCAACAATCAATCATTTATGGTATTCTGATGAATGTAAACTATTTGTTAGAGGTCATGGTGATATTGAAAAGGTAAGTCTGCATAAATATATTACTCTAGTAATTAGTTGCATTATAAAAACCTACTCCTGGTGATATCATCTACAAATATGAATCAGTATTCAAAGATTATTCAGGCAAAGAGATTAATGATCAATTACTCTCTAAGATTGGTAATTTCTCTTTGTTCTTAAAGAGAATACAACCATAATTAGAAGTATTCTAATAATAAGCAAAATAACTTGTTTAATCAAGGTAAAAACATATTAATCTTAATTCTAGAATGTAATGTTAAGAAAATATGAATCTTTTATTAGATTATTTAATGCCAGAATATGAAAAGAATTGTTTAACTGAATATGTTGTAAATCCAGAGAATAAACTTGTGTTTGTTTAACATAATACAGAGTTATACTAATAATATGTTTGTTCTTTTTTTATTTTTAGCGATTAGCAAATGAGAAAAGTGCTCTTGATAATTTTGCATTATCTATCAAAATAGAAACAAGAGACATTGATGCTGTTCTAGAATCTATATAATCCAGGGATAAATATGAATAGATTAAATAAAATTATTTGACTAAATTATGTAGTTTGAGTAATGAGAAAAAAGATATTGAGAATGGCAAAACTACTTTAAAATCTTTGTTTAATTCAAATAAGGAAGAATTTATTCAAAAAACATAGTAATAAATTGATAATGTAAATCTATTCTAATATTCTTTATAGGTTTAGAAAGAGATTGAGCAATTGACTATTTTATGTGATATGATAACCATAATTATTGGGTATTTCATTTTACCTACATATAAAGTATTCTTCTTATAAAATTTATTTTAAGCAAGAAAAAGAGAAAAATTATTACTTATTATTAAAACAGATGGCATAACATCAAGTTCAGAAAGCATAAGCTGAGAGGAACTATTGGTTAGATTTAGATAAAAATCAAATGTTCATGGAAGTCTGAATTTGATATATAATTATAAATATTATATATAGAAATAACAATTGATATAAATCAAGTAGACTTTTTAAGAAAGTAATTAGACAATATATATGCAATTATTTAACTCATAATGATATTTGTGGTGAATCAGCATCTTCAAATATAATATCTTCATCTTCCTATTCACTCAATTCCTTTCTAGGAGGTATACCGCTTCTCTTTTTTGGAGTCACTCCCTCTTTATGGTAATTGTGAATATGCATGACCAATAAACGATGTGATTAGAAATCTTTGTTACAAATTGAGCAATTATAAATTTAATAATTATTAGCATGCTTTTTAAGAACATGAGCTGTTACGTAAGTTAGAAGATTCTAAAACTTACAAAATGGACAATGAGCAAGCTTCTCTCTGGCCTCTCCTCTAGAGTAGCCAAATCCATCTGTTATTACAATGAATCTATAAACTTGCTACCTCAAAGTTCTGTAATAATACTAATTGTGAGCTTCCATTACTTCTTCAAATGTTTCCGCTTTCATACATTCCATTGCTCTCCACTATCGAAATTATTCAACTGTCTTGATTATATACTCCTTGCATTGCCTATGATTCAGATGTTTGTCAGAAACTTCAACCTAATATGGAACCAATTCTTTAAATTCTTCAGGAATAGAATCTACTACTTGAGTTAATTATGGTAAAATCTCTTTCACCTCCTATTTTCCTTACATCTATTATAAGTTCTACAAAGCCTATTATAAGAGTTAAATTGTATGATTCAGCAAATTCATTAAAATAAAATACTCGTATAATCCATTTTGAATTTGGTTGCTTATTTATAATTTCTAAATAATTCATCTTAGTAAATGTATATTAGTTTTTGTATTAATACTATAATTTAAATTCTGGGTTTTGATAAGAACTTACTAAACATTCCAAATATAACTAAAAGTAATAAATGCTCAAAACAGATTAGCAAAGTAAAATACCATAATTGAAATCAAAACACCATTTTTTAAACTTGATAAATCATATATATATATCATTTATAATTGCTTAAGTTTTCTGGAAACTTAATTCTAATATCATTTTACAAAATTTGCTTTAGGCATTCAAACACAAAAAAAGGATTTCCATCTTTAATGTATTAATTTAAATTTTTAACTAGTTGTTTTCTATCCTCTTCATTATTCACTTCTACAGTTTGATATTTTTACTAAAAAATTGAATGTTTCAAATACTTGTTGAATATTAGGAGGCATTTAGGGTTGTTATATAGCCATAATTGGTACGAATTTGCTTTAAAGATCTGGGGGTTTTTGGTTGAAAGTTTCAAATTATTTCGAAATAACATTTTGTAATTAATTATTTTGAATAAAACTAAGTTAACTTATTGGCTTCTAATTAATATCACCTTTAATATTTTAATTTTGAATATTTGCAATTGGTTGTTACTTTAGATTAAAATTTTATTAGAAATTTGATTATTAGTTTTAATTATTTAGAACAGGAAGATTATTATTAGCAGTATTATTAGCATTATTATTAATATTATTATTATTCATCTAAGGAATAAAACTGAAGTTTTGAAATTATTGTTAGCCTTAATTTTAGTTTAAACCCTAGATTTGTGGTTAGATGTTCTTTTAATTTTATAAATTCTATTAATTCTATTCATTAGATTAAAATTAAAATTATTAAGGATTTCCTTATACAAATTACATTTAGGGTTTATTTTGTCCAAGTTGCTAATTTTTATTTATTTATATAAACTAATTTACTGGTTGTTAAAATGTTTGGGTGTTGATAATGGGGTTAGGTTTTTAACTTTACTAATTCTATTAAGGAAAATTATTAATCATAAATAATAATATTGAATTTTTCTTTACAATTTCTGTGTATTCAATATATAAATATTAAAAATAATAAAATTGGAATGAGACCTAAACCTAAGGCCAATAATAAAGAGCAATAAAATGTTGAAGAATAATAACCTTAACATGTAATTAAGGAGGAGAAACCTATCAGTGATAAATATTAAGTGAAATACAATTCAAAAACTCAATTGAGATTAGATGAGAAGGAGAGTTTCGTATTAGGAGTGCCAGGAACTAAAATTTATAGCGTAAAATGGGATGCAGAAGATAAATATATTGCTTGTGCTTGTGAAAATGGAACAGTTCGAATTTTCAATATCAGGAAAAGATAACTGTCTTATTTGATAAATTCACTTGTGCCTAATATTCCATTTTCATATGTTAAATGGAGACCTCAAGCATAATAATTTAAGACCAGAAACATCTTTGTAACTGGAAATACAAAGGGTGAAGTGCAACATTGGCATATGACTAGTGGGAAATGTTTGGGAACAATGAAGGAAGATAATTCTGATATTTATTGTATAGATTACAATTAGGATGCTACAAAATTAGCAGTATGTGGATTGAATCCAATAATACGTATTCATGATGAAGAGAAAAGAGTAGTGGATGTTAGACTTGGAGTAGAATAAACATAACCTCCGGGCCATAATAATAGAGGTATAACATAAAATGTTAGATATAGTTTATTGTGTTAAATTTCATCCTCAAAATCCTAATATGTTGATATCAGGTGGTTGGGATTATAGAGTATTAATATGGGATATTAGATAAAAAAAGCCAGAGGCTAATTAGATTTATGGTCCATTGATTTGTGGTGATGGTATAGACATGAGAGAGTCATTTGATGGATAATAATTGTTAACAGCTTCATGGTCATAAGAGAAACAATTACAAACATGGGATTTAAGAACATGTAAACTCATTTGCAATTTTGATTGGAACTCTCAAATAAAGGTTAGTAACCAACCCTGCTAATTGTATAGTGGATAATTCTCAAGATAGTTTGATAATCAATTAACTTTGGCTGGAGGATCAGGAGAAAATGAAGTGAGAATCTTTGATTCACAAGATTTTGACAATGCATAAATTTGCATTCACGATCTCTGTAGGGAAGTAAATACTGTGGATTGGGCACATAAAGATTCTAGATTTGCATTCTCAGGTGGTGATGGTTACTTGAGAATATTTGAAATATAATAAATAAATTGATTAAATGCAAGAACGGTTTATGAGGGCTATTCAGGAATTGGATACCCTTTTAAGAGAAACTGAAACCGGCAAGATTAAGCTTAGTCTTACTCTTAAGGATCTAGCACAACTACATCACTTACAGTCCAGACTTTAGGAGTGTAAGTTTCTCAATTCAATCTATTCTGAGGAGAGCAGAATTAAGTAATAATTTGAGATTCATTTTAGATAATACCTAAACAAATCAGTGACAGTTAATCTATAAATCTAAGAAGAATTGTGTTAAATTATAGAGTCAAAAATGGATTCAATTAGAGTATTTCATTTTATAAATATAAACAAGTCTAATTTCAATCATTTGGATAAATTAATTCTCTATATCTTGAATTAAACTATGAATAAAACAACTATGAAAAATATGCTTCAACAAATTAGCAATATTATTTTGGGCAGTAATAATTTCACTTTGCTCCGATTTTAAGAAAAATCTGTAGAGAGTGTTTCTACTGATGAATTTATTGAGGTAAACTAATCATCTCAAAATAGCAATAACTCACTTAAGAATAAAAGTTGCAACTCTATTAATAATTCCGTGGTGATCAACTTGAAATTCTCACTTTCAAACCTACTGGACAATTACAATAGATATTCAAATGTAGTTCTTTATAGGTCATCAGAGTACCATAAAAATAGAATGCCTAAACCCATTCTTCACTCATTATTTATGAAGCATAATAATTTGCAAAATTACCAATATCGAAACCTCATCAAATTAAAATGATTTGTGATCAACTTATTACTATTGGTTATGACTATTTAAATGAGAATTACCAGTAAACATTTCTGCTAAATATCATTTAGTAAAGATGACTTAATCAATTCAGTCAGAGCCATTGGGTAATTTTTAATAAAAAATGCTCCGATCTTATTTTAGGAATGCATTAGAAATGAAATTGAAAGGAAACTCAACACAAAATGGTAAACATTTAATCTTATAAAAAGTGAAATTATTTAATCAACCAAAAATTCAAAAGACACTAGTTTTGCAATCTTGGAAAACTAAACTAAATGCTTTATTCCAATTATGTCGAATCATATAGTTTAATTCTATCTTCATATGGAGAATGTCTCATTGGATATCATCACTTTTGCAGATTTTGTATTTATCTATCTGATCTCATTTAGATGTCACAATTATGGTAACATTTTAAGCATTGCTTAAGAGAATTAAAGGATAAAGAATTTCTTTATTAAATCATTGAAGTAAGTACACCAACCAAATTAGTAATAGCTTCTGATTTACATCTAAATATTATTTATTAGAGTGGATCTGTACCATCATCATGGAATTTTTTGGATCTCAGTAATCAATAAATTGATTGTTACTAAAACTTGACAGAAATAAAAATGGAAGAAATCTACAAAACAATGTTACTTTCATCTTTAGATGAAGTTCAGAAGAGTAAAAAAGGTGCAATTGATGCTGGTTAAATCATTTATCATGATAAATATGTAGATATAGCAATTTATGTAAAAAAAGATGAAAAAAATGAAATTAATTAATTCTTTATTGTTTTTGATTAACCAAAGAAACGATTTGAATCATAGCGTCAATCAAAAAGTGAAATAAAAGTATCAGAAACTCTAGCAAGCTTAAAATAGGAGAAAATAGAAAAAGCATGTTTCGTTTTACAAGAGTCATTAAATCTGAATCTACAAACAGAAGAAATTATTGAAATGCTTAAAGAACATGCATTAATGACAATTATTGAACAAAAAGAATAAATAACTGAAGATATCAGATAAACTTATGTTTTGGAATATTATAGAAACTCTGAATAAGTGTAAACTTATCGAAGGACAATAAGTGAGTCTGATACTCCTTTTGCAACTAAAACATTGATTTAAGAGCAATAATTGACTAATGCAAAAAGTATTATAATATCTAAATAAATATAGAAATGGAACTATTTTAATTAAGACCTGATGATTTGGAAAATCTGAATAATTGGTGTTTTGATATCACAATTTAGAAAGATCAAATAAAACATTATACTTGGGCATTGTTTCATTTATTAAACTATTTTGATAAATACCAGATGTATAAGGAAACATTTTTTCAATTTTTAGTTGCAATAGAAGAGAGATACAACAGTCGTCGTAATCCCTTTCATAATTTTGAGCATGGTTTTACTGTGGCTCATGCATGTTATTATATGATAAAGAATAAACTCTTAGATGAATATTTAGATTAAACTGAATAATTTGCAGCAATATTATCTTCTTTATGTCATGATATAGATCATACAGGACGTACAAATGGATTTGAAGTTGCAAAAATGTCTAAATTTGCAGTTCGATATAATGATGAAAGTGTATTAGAGAATCATCATGCAGCAATGACTTTTAAAATTATGTAGAGAGAGAAATATAATATTTTATCTAATCTTTCTCAAGAGTAATTTCAAAAAGTGAGGAGATTTATGGTTTCCAATATTTTAGCAACAGATATGAAGAAACATTTTGATTTAGTTTCTTCATTAGAAATTAAGTATAAAAATGGAGAAATGAATGTCATCAACATGGAAACAAAGCGAATATTATCCGGGTTAATAGTACATACTTGTGATTTATCATAACCTACAAAGAGATTTGAAATTACAAAGAAATGGTCAATAAGAATATAGAATGAGTTTGATAATTAAGTGGAAGAAGAGAGATTATTAGGATTACCAATTACTTAACATTTAGTTTGCTAAAATTTACCAAAATAAGAATTGTCATTTATTAGAGTATTTGATTGTATTAAAATTAGAATATCATTTAACCATTATATGTGTTAACATCATCTATATTGAATAATGGATTAACTTTTGCATTGAAGTGTTTATAAGAGAATGAATAAGAATGGACAAAATTACTGAATTGAAAGAAACAAATAATGAATTGATTTAATAATAATTATGTTTTATAGTAACGAAAGAGCTGAGAAATTGGTGGGGTGGTTTCGATAATTCATTCAAAATTTCTATTCTTAGGATGCACAAATGATCACGATGGAAATGAACAAAGGCATTTTGACTTTATTGAGTGTACCTCAAGAACAGAATGTGTTTTGTTCCCAAGAGTATACAGTATTTTCATTTCAACATTAAAGGTAGTAAATTTCATACCGAAAACATTGTTACGTTGTTTTATGAGAATCAGTAATGTATTCTTACTAATGATTTCATTGATAATGCTCATAAATCCTTGTCTTTCTCCATACTTTAATTGGATTATAATAGTATAAATTGCAGCTGGAGTGATAGTATTTATTTGTAATGAGGCTGTATGTGATTGGCAAAGAAGAAATTCTGACAAAATAGTGAATCTTCAATCAACAAAAAGAGGAGGGAGAAATGGTGTGATAGAAGAGATCAAATGGTAAGACATTAATATAGGAGATGTTCTAATCCTAAATAAAGGGGACATAGTTCCAGCTGATATTATTGTATTGGACACTGGATAGGTGAGAGATAGAGAAGCTGTTTGTATGGTAGATTCTTCTTATTGTGATGGAAAGAGCACATTTACAAAAAAGAAGAGTTGTTATTTGACTTAATGTATATAAGAATCATTATATGATAAGTAATCGTATTAAGAACTAGACAGAAATCTTAGTTTGCTGAATATAGAAAATTATTAACTGGTAGATTAGAATATGAAATACCAAATAGACATTCAAACATTTTTAGGGGGAGATTGAAATTAAAAAAGGATCCTAAAGTTGAATTCTTGTCTATTGATAATCTCATACTTCAAGGATCAACTATAAAATAAACATCATGGTTATTTGGATTAGTTATTTATGTTGGTTCTAAAACAAAGAATTCTATGAGTTCAAAATAGTATAAGACAAAATGCTCACATGATGAAAATCTTATTGATTTCATTTCATTGTTTATGATAACGTTAATTCTATTTTTCTCATTAGTATATTGATTACATTTATAATTTTAGATATCAATAATAGTACTGTTAGCTAGATCAGATGATGTAGCCTTTGCCTTAAGAATAGATAAAAATACATAGAATGGAATGAAGATCTTTAATCTACTCATCCTTTATAGTTAATTCATACCAGCAAATATTTTTATGATATTAGACTTAATCAATATCATAAATAAATTCAGATTTAAATTACAAAGACCTTCAACTTTTTCTGAGTTAGGTTCTTTGGATTATATGTTATTAGATAAGACTGGCACAATTACTACATCATATTATAAATTAGATAATTTTTAATTCGGATCACAAGTATTCAATTTAAATCATGATTAACTCTTCAATCAATTAACAAAGAATAAAAGAATTGATGAAGAAGAAGATGTTGTCAAATTTGCATCAATCTTTGATTAAGAATATTATATTCCAATGGAATATGATACAGGTAATCGTAAAACAAGTCAAGTAATTGATTTAATGCCTAATATCAATAAAAAAGTATTGAAATCAGTTACAACTGATAATAATCCATAAATCTTTAATTAGGTACTTGAATAATATCAATTATAACCAAACAGTGTGAGAAGTTAAGACTTTCATGATATGATTAGTCTAAGGAAATCCATGCTATTTTAACATAAAAAGAGAAATTTATTGTAATAACATTAATCCTTGATGAATAACAATAATGATGAATTTCTTTAAATGATTAATTAATATAAACTTAAGTCTCCATAATTAGAATATGCTGAATTACAAAATGAAAATGCACTTTATTATGATTGTTTCATGAAATGTCTAATTTTGTGTCATGAGGCCAGACCAGTATATTTGAATGATGTTTAATATGAATCCTTTTCTAAAAATGAGGAAATTGCATTGGGATTTGCAAGATTATGTGGTTATTAATTAGAATCCTTTAATAAGTTTGATAGTCCTGATGCTTATCTTTGTAAAATAAGAAATTAAAAGATCTAATATGATATTTTGGGATTAAATTAATATACTGAAAATCGAAATGTTAATTCGATTGTTGTTTAATCTTAAAAGAGTGGAGATATAGGAGATTGGGATGGATGTGCAATATCCCATTTAAGTGGTGAAGGTTCCAAGAATAAATCCTTACTTATATGTAAGGGTGATTATGATGCTATCAAAACTAAATTACAATTGACTCCAAAAGAGAAAGAAGAATTAGAATAACATATTTAAATTTTAAAGATGAGAGGAGTTCGAATGATTTTATATGGAACTAGAGTGTTAAATGAGAAGGAAACAGAGGAGTATAAGAAGCAATTTAATTTATTAAAAAACTCTCTTACAAACCAGGATGAATAATTAGAATAATTAGCTATTTAATATGAATAACAGTTATCCATTATAGGCATGATTGGATTTAAGGAAGAATTAAAATAAGATGCACATGATTTTATTTAAGCTACTAAAAGTTAAAATATACATATTTGGCTCTTAAGTGGTGATCAAGAAGCGCAAACTATAAGTTGTGCTTAGGCCTTATAAATTAATGAATCCATTTTCAATAAATATCTTCAGATATCATAAATAGAAAACGAAAAGATATGGTTTCAGTTAAATACATGTATAGGAATCATTTAATCAGAAATGGTGAAATAATAGTTATGTAATGAGGATTTTAATACATTAATTAATTCAAGCAATACAGTTTATGAAGGAATAAATTACTAAAAGATGCTCAAGTTTACACTTTTAGTTAATGGAAATACTCTAAGTGTCATCTAAAGTGATAATGACTTAATGAGTCATTTTAGGTTTTTGGCAGGAATATGCAAAAATGTAATTGGCTATAATATGAATCCACAACATAAAGAGATCATGTGTAAAATTATTAGAAACTCTTTTAATAAAAATGTAATTGCTGTTGGAGATGGATTCAATGATCAATTGATGATGCAATATTCTAACATATCTGTTGAAGTTATTAATAATAAATGTAAATAATCAATAATTAATACAGGAGATATAAAGGTCTAATATTTGGCTGAAATTAAGGAACTTCTATTATAAGGTAAGATTTATTAGGAAAAATTCCATCATTTAATATTATACTGTTTCTATGCTGCAGGATTGATGGGGATGTCATTATTCTTTTTTAATTGGTTCTGCTATTTCACATCAACAAGTCTTCATGGGAGTCTAATAATATTTTTCTATGTATAAATATTTATAGGAGTAAATACATTTTTGATTGGATTATTCTCAAAACAAACTTCATATTATATTAATCAACTTTACCCCTCACTCTATATTGATGGTCAGATAAGAGTAAGAATAATTTGGAAATTGTTTTTGCTAAATATGATAGAATCTTTTCTGACAACAGCATCTATATTTTACATGATTATTTACTAATTCAATTATGCAATTAATGATTAAGGATAAATTATTGATTTAAAAATGAATTCATTAGCAATTATATATTGTTTCATAATTGTTATAACATTTAGAGTATTTTAGGTTTTGAATGATTTTGGAAAAGTGATGTAGGTAATATTAATAATAATTTTAATTTTAATTATCACCTTCTCAGATGAATATAAAAATGAAACTTATCAGATATTTACACGCTATTAATGCATCATTTCAATGATAATATCATTAATCTTATCATTTACTATTAAATACATTTTTTAAGATATTATTAGATTGAGAATTTTTCCAAGCGTATATGAATAAATGTCATTTCGGTATGAATAGGATAGTGACTCAATCAATAATTAGTCGATCATCAATCAATATTTAGATCAATAGATGTATATAAAACTTATAATGTTATTATAGAAACATTTCATAAATCATATCACTAGTGTTCAAAGATTGTAAAGTTTTATCACCCTACATCTAAGAAATATTGAATCCTGGAGACACTAAAATTACAGAAATGAAATTGTCTAAATTGACACTGAAAATAAATGACCTAATTGTGGAACAAAAGTTTCTTTCTATCAAACTGCAAGAATCACTCAATAATTATAGATTATTTTTAATTTTATTATTGATCTACTTTGGAATTTATTGTTTGATAGATTATTTCGTTAGTCTTTAACGACTTCAAACTGGTTTAGAATATTTAGCCTTATTCTGCATTTTTGCCATCATAATCATATACATTATGAGCAAACACTTATAGTAAAATTATTATACTCATTCACACATGATTTTTATTGTGTTTTATATCATAAAGATTGCCTTAGATTGGCTGAGTGATGACTTAAGTTTCATTATGTCATCAGTATTAGTAGTTTTATTTACAACCAATAACACTATGAACATCAACATTATACCAATTTTTGTGTATAATATCATTTATATCATACAATTAATTGTAAGAATTATCGTAGTTCTAATTGCTGACTCATCCTTACCTACATAAGGATATTATAATCATACTAGAGTTGTGATTTATGGATCTAGCACTTCAATTATTTTGATGCTAAGTTTAACCTTCAGTTTACTATATTCATTATATAAGACAATATAGCATAGAAGAACTGATTTCTTAGCCAAGTATTAAATTGAATAAGACAATTTGGCTGCCAATGACATACTATCCATCTTAGTACCTAAATTTGTCCGTAATCAAATCTAACTTGGTAGTTTACATATGCAAGAAGCTTAAAATGATGTGTCTATACTATTTTGTTATGTTTGTGATTTTGATTCTATAATGAAAGAAGAAGGAAGAAATGTAGTGTTAATGCTAGACTCTTTATTTAGAATCTTTGATAATCTATGTTTGTAACATGGAGTTTAAAAGATTGAAACTGTTGGTTATACATATATGGCAGCAACTGGTATTAAAGCATCTGAAATCAACATCTCACCTCACATGTTAAAAACAGAAAAAACCATGAGACTTGTCAATATGGCATTTGATATGATGGAATAAATTAAAGGAAGGTAATATGGTAAAGGAAATTAAATTGAAATGAAAATCGGTATTCATGTGGGGAGAGTTATTGCAGGACTTATTGGACATCATAAGCCTTAATTTTCTTTGATAGGTGATCCAGTCAATTAAACTAGTAGAGTTGGTTCTACTGGAGATGTTGGTGCTATAACACTTTCTGCAGAAGCATTTAAATAAGCCAAATAGGGAATCAAATACTATCATAAAAAATAAAAGGAAGCCAAAGGATTGGGCTTGATTGATACTTATTAAGTGTTTAAAATAAAGCCAAACAATTACTAAATACCAATCAATTAATAAAGATGGTAATAACTAGCAAAGTTAGTCATAAAATAATAGAAAATTAATAAAAACCTAGCAGGAGAAGTTCAAAAAGAAACTTTTTTATAAAAAATTTAAAATTCATTAAACAATTTACATGATAACAGTTGGGGAAGTCCAAAAGTTTCGAATTCACCAAAAACTTAATTTGGGTAATCCCTTATGAATCTTATGAATGTACCATCATTGCCTGATCAACGTAGACATAGTTAATTAGATACTATTCCTATTTAGAGTTTAGCAATTTTAGATAGTGAAGAGACTTAAATACATGATCAGTAACATTTATAAGATGATGAAAATAAATTTAATGGATTGCTGAAAACAAACATTTTTTTAATGATTCCAGAGAGTTAAAGCCTAATGAAGAGTAGCTTTTATAATATACATTTTGAATAACAATAATACGAAAGTTATTTTGGTTTGTTAACACTTTGGATCATCTATTTTGTTATAACATTGCTTAGCATTATTATAAGACAATTCTTTGGCTAATCATACGATATATTTTTTATAAGAGTAAATATTTATTATACTAATTAGTCCTTATTTTTACTTTGTTTAATAATCTTGCTACCAATTATTAAATAAACTTATAAAAATATCTACATAAATTGGATCTTTTATGTTGTTTTTTTATATGGATCCTTTGCAATTATATATGGGACATTCTTAGCTAATAATAAATTAGTTTCAACAATTTCAATGATTGAATTGATATATTTGGTTGTTGTAGTTTGTTCTTTGAAGATATTCACTTTTGTTTAAATCTTAATGTTTATGATCATGGTTTTCACTTCCTTTTTAGCTTTGTTTATTGACAACAAGCAGATAACCCATTAATATATTTTCTTTTTGTTATCCTCTATAGTTTTATGCTTAATTGGTTATTATAAGGGAATGTCAGAATTAATAGAAATGTATAATAATCTATAGCTGAATGAATAAAGAAAGGCAAAGTAGATATCATTAGTAAGTCAGCTATTACCTACACATTCGTATTTGAAGATGAAAAATAACACACTCTATAATAGATCAGAATTTATTGATGATTTAGACGATGTCACGTTATTGTTTGCAGATATAAAAGGTTTCACTGAATATTCACACACATAAACTCCAGAAGGAGTTGTTACAATGTTAAGAAATCTCTACACAGAGTTTGATAAATTGTGTTTGCAATACAATGTGTACAAGATGTACACAATAGGAGATTGTTATGTAGTTATGGGTTTCTAATAAGCTAGTAAAAGAAATGTAATACATTAATATATAAAATTAGCCCATTCAAGAGGCCATTAATACTGTTAAAATGGGCTTTTCTATGATTGAAATAATAATGGAAGTGAGAAAATTAATTGATTTTCCTTTTTTAAATATGAGAATTGGTATACATACCGGATCTATAATTGGAGGAATTATAGGAACCGATATTGTTCGTTATGATATATATGGATAGGATGTTAGTATAGCTAATAAAATGGAGAGTTCTGGAAGTGAAGGGCATGTGTAAATATCAGAAACTACTAAATTAATGATAGAGAGAGCAGAGAGAAATCCTTTTGTGTTTCAATTAAAATAAAATGTTGAATTGGCAAAATTCAATACATCAATTAATGGATATTTGGTAGAGTGGGAAAGGAAAAATAGAGATAGAGGTGAAAGCCACTTTAGAAGTGAACCTTTTATAACAAGAGATAAAAAGCAGAGTTAAAATATATGAGCTATTGATTGCTAACAAATAATTAATTTACAAACATATATATTATAATACATAATCAGAATAGTTTTTGTTTGAGAAATTTTTTAGATAGGTTTACCATCTAATTCCATCGCATTATTTTTAACTAAAACAGGAAGAGCAATTTCAGTGCTAGAAAAATTGAGCATGGCCATATATAGTAATTGTATTTGATGATTTTGACAAATGAGATATTTTAAATGAAATTTTTTAATAGGTTAAATTTTTAAAGATATTTCATCATAATTTGAGAAAAAGTTCTTATTTAAATATCGTATGATACTTTGATTGATTATCCATAGAACATGATATCATTGAGAGATTCTTTGGCGATAGTTGCATAATCATGTGTTATATATTGTATTAAGGCACTTGATCTATCTTTTAGATAGATCATTTTATTATAATGCCATAGATACTAAATAAATTATATAACATTTGAGATGTAACAACTTTTTTATCAAACCATCTTGCATAGATAACTTTTTATTTTTTTGTTTCTAATTGATTTAATGTTAATGATACATTAAAATTATTATAATTCGAGAACTTATCCACTCTATCAGCACTATATTGCATTTTTTCGACTTATTACAAGGTCACACTCTTAGAGATTGGCATTTAATCATTTTATTTATGAATTGATCCGAATTAGTAGCCTAGGATACTTGAGATGATGGTAATTACTACACAGCCTATATTTATTAAGTTTGATATTGTTTTTCGAAAGTTTATTGAATATTATTGCTTTAATTTTTTATTATCCAAAGTTTAGTTAAAATATTGTAAGAATTCATTATGTTCTTCCTCTCCTTCTTCATTTATCAGACCCATCAACATCATCATCTGATTCTCTCAAACCAAACCTTGCATCTTCATGACAATCACAAAGATTATCAACATTATTATACTCCTGATAACTTTATAAAAATTCTATTTGATCATTTTTATTTTATTATTCAGCTTGGCAATGTCAATTTTTTTCGGCTTAATTCTTATCGATTGTATATTTATTGATTAGGGATCTTCAAATTTATTTACTTTATGTAGAAAATTTTGATATTGATCCTTGTTATATCTTAATTCATAATTTAAATATTAACAAATTTATATTTTGATATTAGTTTCATACCTAAATTTTAGTAAACCCATTTGATTTATTTCCTGAACCACTTTCTCTTCTCACTCCATCCACTGATTTATTGGGAGATTCTGATTATGCTTATTATAGTTATTTCTCTAAAGTATCATTTTAGTCAATAATCTATTCCAATTGTTCATTCAATTTATTAATCTCTTCTTTGAAACCTGAAAATTTCGTTATTACATCCAAATACCTTCTGCCTTAGCCTATTCTTTTTAAGCTCTCTCATTTTATTTCTGGCCATTTTACACACTCTTCACATATTTTTCCTTCCAACTTTCAATCTCTTTCAAATTTTCCTAAATCTTCTAATCTTAACTTTATTTATCCTTCACCAAATTCTCTCCTATAGTTTTTAGTTTCTCCATTTAAGTTTTAATCTATTCATTTTCAATTAGTAAATCTATTAAATATATGACTATTAATACTTGCAATTCTATTTTCCAAAGCTCTAATCTCACTCTAATGTCTTTATGCTTAAGTTTTCAACTTCTATTGTTCAATAGATGAAGACTTCATCTACTCTTGAATTGGTCTCTAAGTATCATTAAATTGTTTCTACTAATTTTAGAGTTCCATTTTCATTTAATCTTAAACTTATTTAACTTCCTAAGCACACTCTAACTTAATCTATTAAATTGAATTATCTTTTTCATAAATAGCCTATTTGACTTATTCTTACATTTGATTAATCTTTTAATTCTTTTCTTTAATTTCTAAATTCTATTAATCAATCTTATCTTAAAGTTTCTTAATTTTATTATCTTATTCAGTTAATTTAGTTTACTCTACCTTAAATTTTAGATCTTCCATACTTTTCTCCCTCACTTTAGTAGGTATTTATACCAACTTTTATTGTAATTCTTCTAATTTTGTTTCATTAATTTATTGAATTTCCAATAACTTTTTATTAGCCTTCTCTAATTCTGACATATTTCCTTTATTATTAATTTCATCCTTTCTGATTTTTTATTACAATAAGAAATTCTACTCACTCAACTAATTGTTTTTTTTAAGCAATTTTTCATATTGTTATTGAATATCATCAGGCTCTCCTTAAGGCGACTTATATTTTGATTATTTTAATGTTGATACTTCGGATTATAAATTCAAAATAGTATCTCTGGCTGATTTCAATTCTTCAACATAAGCATTACTTTGATTGTTTAGATTTTAATTTTCCATTAGATTTTCGATAATTTCAATTTTCTCTTATATTTCTTATTTATGTTATTCCTTTAACTTTTATATCTCCTTCTGATGATTTTCATTAATTATTTTAATCATCTTTTAAAACTTGTCCTCCTATTGAAGTTTAATATCATTTTTTTAAGTTCCTATCGCTTTCTATAAATTACCGTTTTCCTCTAACAGTAATTATATTTTGCTTGTTAAATCTTAAATTTTTTATTATAGGTCACCATTTTACAGAGTTAAAATTTCAATCTCCATTCCTCTTTTGTTTGCAAGTACTCCTAATGAAGCATCATTTGAACATAACTTTTCTAGATGACTCAATTTATCTCTTAACTCTTCTATAAGATTATTTCTA
This sequence comes from Paramecium biaurelia, assembly GCA_000733385.1. Taxonomy (NCBI): domain Eukaryota; phylum Ciliophora; class Oligohymenophorea; order Peniculida; family Parameciidae; genus Paramecium; species Paramecium biaurelia. The sequence continues at coordinate 54,089 of JPFL01000354.1, forward strand.
TCCCTGAGTTAATCTTCAACTTAATGTAACTAATTATTAACTTTGAATTATTACTTTGATTTTATATTATTAGATTTCATCATTTAATCTTTTTTCACAAATAAATCGATCCCTTACTTATTATTCCAATTTCTGAATAGTATCTGTCATATCCATTGATTAATTACTTCTTTACATCTCTAATAATTATACTACTTTATCATTCTCCTCCAATAACATACCAATTTACTGATCTTTCTTCTCTCCAAGCAATCTCATCTATCTAACATCATTGAGTGCATCTTCAAATTGCCTTCCTATTTCTTATGTCTCCTAAGATGCCATATCCAATTAGGATTGCTATCTCTATATAATATATTCCTATTATTTCAACTTCATTTCCAATTCCTAGATTTTTCTCTCCAACACCTTCTTGGCTGCTAATTCTTTAGAAACCTCTTAAACTTCTTTAATGATTCTAGAAGGACTTGAATGTTAAATAATTTGAATCCCACTGTTTTTGCCATGTGCACTCATTTACAACTGCAGATTTATTAATAAAATATATAAAAAATTATTATATATTTTTTAAGATTTTTAATTACTATAAACAAAATTCAATTATCAGAATCATCATCTTAATGATCTTATTCTTCTACATCCTCTTAATAATTTTCAGGATCACCCTCATATTCACTTAAACCTTCATAATCCTCTTAAGCTACATCGTCTTTTTTCTTGTCTTCCTTATACTTTCTTATTTCATCCAATACATATTCCTATTCTTTTTCATCATCAATCTCCTATTCAGATTCTTCAAGTTCTTACCCTGCTTATTGTCTCTATTTTTCAGACATAACCTTCTATTTAATTAATTCTTCCTACTCATAAATCAATCTTTAAGCTTCACTCTATAAATTACTTTCTCCCTTTCCTCCTTTATTATGTTATTCAATTAATCGAATCAAATCTTTTACTTTAATTTTATTTCCTACAAAACCAAAATCTTCTGAAGTTCTTTTTAATTATTTCTCCAAAAACAATGTATATTCATAGAACCATTTTTCATTTGAGAATATTGATAAATAAATTACGATCTTATTAATAACCTATTAACAAAAATCAGCCCAAAAAGTTCCAGATTATTTATATTTAGGTTTAATAGATATATTGATCTAAAAATCATAAGGTTTAACACTACTCTTCAATTTTCTCCTCTTTAATTCTGCACAATTTAACATTCTAAGAATATAACTCAACAAATTTTAATTGACCTTATATATTTAAGATACTTTGATTAGGATATCAATCAATTATAATTAAAAAGTATAATTTTCTATACATGGATAAAAGTCTAAGATAGATTAAGCTATTTAAATGAATGGAGGCATCATATCAGCCAATTAATTCTCTCTTTTGTGAGTACACAATACTTGTGCCCACAATTTAAGTATGTTTAAAGTTTATTAATTGTAAATAGATTATACATTTTGTTAATTCTTAGAAACACTTGCATCTCTGATTTTCTTTACCAATTTTTATAAACTCTAATACACTACTTAATATGCTTGATTCATATTCATATTACACAATTCAGTAATACAATTAATCATGAAATTAATAGCTTCATAATTTCTCCAAAGAACATGTTTAGCTGATTCCAAATACTTTTCATAAAATTTCTATAAAATCAAAAAAACATTATGTACTTTCAAAATGTCTTATTATTAATGATCAGCCATCGATTAGAACACTTTTCTAATCTATAAAAAAGCTTATAATTTTATTTACAATGATAAGTGATCACCCCATATTTATATCAATAATTTCAATGCTTTCTTTTATAAACTATCAAAGGCTGTCAATACAACATTTAAATGTTCTAATGCTCTTATAACAAATAGAATTGTGTCCTCCTATGCCTCTTATGTTTCTATTGTATGTTCCAAGAAATTCATAGCTTTAATAAGAAACCCTCTTATGATAACTTAATGAATATGAGATTCAATATGCTCTCTTTTAAATGTGTCTGCATAATCCACTTAAAAAAAATCTCTTAATATATTTGGAAGTTCTAATAATGAAAATCTTATAATTTTTGAGTAATCTTCAGGTTCTTTACAATACTTTGTAATCACTTAATCAGGTTAATCTTCATCTTAATCTCCTTAAGATGCAAGTCTAAATAGTTTGATTATTAATGATATGCTCTTGAAATTAGGAGACTCTGTAAGTTTTTCAAAGAGTTGATTAATAATCATTAATTAAATATGTTGCTTGATAACATTAAAGTATATAGTAATTATATATTTCAGGTTGCCATTCGTATTCGACCTTTCACTAATAGAGAATTGGAGATTTCTGATATTACAACTCTTTTAGTATTAGATAAAGAGACCATATCTACAATACCTCCCATAGAAGCTGGAATCAAGTAAAATCAAAAATCATATAAATTCAATTGGGTTTTTGATAGAATGATATCACAAAAAGAAATCTTTGAAACTACACTTGAGTATTAAGTTCTTTCAGTACTTGATGGAATTAATTTTACCATTATGAGTTATGGAGCATCAGGTACTGGTAAATCACATTCGTATAATAAATCATTAAAATTTTAGATTAGTAAAGTATGCTGAAGATTAGGGATTACTCATTCGTTCTATTAATAAAATCTTTTAAACTATTTAGAATAAGAAAAGATAAATTATTATTAAATTTTCTTATGTGGAAATCTCTTAAGAGTAACTCTATGATTTACTTAATAACATGAATACCAATTTAGATATTAGAGATGATTAAGAGAAGGGTGTAGTAATTCATGGAATAAAAGAAATGGAGATAGCTAGTACATAAGAATTAATACAATTAATACAAATAGCTAAGAAATAAAAATCATTAAAATAACATGAAATACTCATCTTCTCTCTTTACATACAAGATCATCCAGAAGGAAAACTTGTTGTTTCTAAATTGATTTTTGCTGATCTTGGATGGGTTGAAAGGGGAGCTTAAAAGAAAAAAAATATTTCTTTATAAGTTCTTAATAATTGCATTTCTCTTTTGCATGAAGCAAAGAAAAAAAACATTCAAACATTTATACCTTATAGAAACAGCAAATTAACTAGATTATTAAAAGAATCATTAGGAGGGAACTCTAAAAGTTTAATAATTTCATGTGTAAGTCCTGCTATATTGGGATATGAAGATACTATCTAAACATTAGAATATAGTCAAATGGCTACTACTATTATAAATTAGACTTCTATTAAGGTCTTTGAATAAAATGAATAATAAATAATTATGGAATAAACTAATAATGACTTAGTTAATCAAAATGAAGAATTAAAAAAATAATTAAATAAATAAAGTTAGAAATAAAATGAAGTTATTTAAATGTAATAGTTAGAGTAGAAAATAATTCAACATTTCAACAAAGAATCTTAAATACAAGAAGATATATTTAAAATGTAATTAGAAGTAGAATAAATGAAAATAGGAATCAAAGATAAATAATAGTTATTAGATAAAATAGATTAGTAAGAAAGGAAAAAGTATAATCAATTGAGAGATGAAATTGAACATGATTAAGAAAATGTTGATCTTTAAGAAAATGAAATTAAAAAGTTACAAAAATAAACTAATGATTTCACTATTTAGAGAAAAGCATTATAAGATGTATAATCTTTATTCTTCATTATAGAATATCAAATAAAATAATTTAGTTGATTTTGATAAACTATATCTAAATAATCTAATTGAAAAATATATTCTTAAATTACAATTATAAGAAATCAAATCAAAAGAATCTATCTACTAATTATATTAATAAGAATAAGAGAAGATACTCTCCCTTCAAAATAACTAAATTACTCTAAGAGATCGAATCATAGAAGAATAAAGAAAATAAATAACATAAAATTAAAAATTAAATTCTACCAAACGTTATTTTAAAAGTGATGGAAGCAATCAATTAATTACTAGTACATCATCTAAATTCAAATTAAATCCAATCCTTCCTAAAGTATCAGGTATCAAATATTTTAATTCCTTAGAAAAGTAACAAAACTAAGAACCCTACTTGTACAAATAGAGTTCTTCAAGATATTTATTATAAACTCCCTCACAATAAACTCCAAAATAGAACTTAAAATCAAATTCTAGATCCTAATCTAAATCTAAATCAAGAGAAAAATTCAAAACAAAAAAACCCAATAAAAATATTATTGATAATCTATCAACACCTCAAATTCATAGATATAATGCCTTGGATAGAGCTTCTCCTTCAAAACTAATTGATTCAAAATCTATGGTAGCACTTCCTCTAATTTAATCAAATAGGAGTGTAACAAAATTTGTCTATGATTCTAAAAGAGGAGGATATAAGTTTCTAGATGAGTAGACCATATTACCTTCATAAATATATAAACAATAATAAAAGCAAATTCCGATAGATTCAGATAAATCTTTTATAATAAATTCAAGTAGAGGTATAAATGTTAGTTGAATTATTAGGATCTTCAATATAAAAGAATTAAGTCAAATAGAGTCTTCTTTTACCTGGGAAAGTGAATGAATCACTTTATGTTAAAGGATTCATTAATAAAGAAATAGAGATGAAGATGAAATTGCATTAATTAAACTTAAAAATGAAGAAAGTATCCTAAAAAAAATGATTAATCTTTTTTTATTTACTTATTTTTAACGTTCTCAATTATCTAAATTATCAAGGCAATTATCTTGTGTAATTAATGCGATTATATTATGGTTACTTTCTATATTTAAGATTATTAATATTATAATAATGAAGTAGAATACTATATTAAAATATTAAATATACATAATTATTTATATTATTAATCATCTCTCCGTATATGAATCAATCTAAATTAACAAAAAGTTATACTATTTATTTAACTCGTGATTCAAGAGTGGGATCTTTCTATTTTATTTCATTGAATATTTATATTGCTTTATCATATTCATTATTAAGTAGTAAAATTTAGCCTCTTTACAATTTCCCTTTTAAATCATTTTCAAAATTCCTACAATATATTTCATTTTCAAATTGAGCATTTTTTATTTAATTTACATTTATATAAATCAAAGCTAAAATATTTTCTGTTTTTTACCTAAATAAAAGCGAGCTTGAGTTTTTTCATTAAGTCTAACACATTAATCAAAACAAAAAATAGCAGTTTCATTGTCTCCCATTTCTATAGCTATTCTTCCTTAAAATAATTTAGATAAAGTTACCTTACATTAAATAAGTCATTTCATCGTCGATTAGAATTAAAATCTTTTGAAAATATTCTTAAGCTTAATCATATAATTACAATTCAAATGATGAAATACCTTCAATATACATAATTGATACCAGCTTCATACAAACATTTTATATTTTTATCGTTATTTTTAATAACTACATTAAATTATACTAATGCTTCTTTATATCGCTTATTTTCTTACAATAGAATTCCATGTAAAGAACATAAGTTATCAGAGTTATTACAGTAATTTTTAGCTATCTCACACTCTTCAATTGCCTTATTGTTTTATTTTGATTCTCCATATGACAATACTTAAAAAGATATATAAATTAATACTTTTATATACCCAGGCTTATTCAAAATCTTTCTTATATGTTATTGCTTTATCAAATTGCTCTATAGATAATTGATAGTTTTTAAGGTTAAATTCCCTCATTCCTGAATTAAAATCAAATATCTATACCTTTTTCAAAGAATTCTTATGATTCATCTTTCTAATTAGGAATATAAACCTATTCTTATTCTTCTTCTTATTATTCTTAAATAAGTGAGGATTAAATGTAAATTCTATTATTGAGAAATAATATACGATAAAGATTAATCATAAATGTGGGCCTAGGATTATTTATTGGATTTATCTATAACATATTCAATATTAGAAGTTCCGTAATTCTAACTAACACTAGCGGCTTTTTGAGAATTAGTTGATGTTTAATTTTGATATCTAAATGATTAGATTTCATGACCTTTTTCTGATAATTCATTTTCTAATATTTTTTTGTTCTTTTCTAAAAATTCTTCAAATTAATTGTAAAATATATGGCTTTAATTAGGTTCCTAGTAAGTGATTATTAATTCTGAAATGTAGGCAATAAATTGTAAAAGAGAAATTACTTTTGATTATAAATTTTATTGTGAATGCACTAAAAATGTTAATATAGGTTATGAATTATGTCCAGCATGGTATTATTATTAACAAATTTTACATAACAATTTCTGTTGTTTACAATTATAATCGATGCATACATTTTAAATGATTTGATTAGCATGGAATTTACACTATATTGGCATAATAATATACTTAAAGATAAAATTGAATAATAA
>JPFL01000355.1:0-60190 GCA_000733385.1 Paramecium biaurelia
AATATCCATCGATGCATGTTTGACAGGTGTTGTTTGCACTGCAAGTTAAACAAGGATCTGGACAATCAGTACATGTAGAGTTATTCAATAAAATTAAGATGCACAAGATTGACAATTAGTAGAGGTACCAACACAGTTGGTACAAGATGTATCGCAAGGTTTGCATGCTGTCTAGGAGCTGTCGTAATATTATCCACTTAAACATGTACAATTTGAACAAGCTATGGTTTGATAGAAATGATAAATTACTTGCACATTTGTGGAATTCATCAACCAAATATTGTGATTCGCAGCTTAAACAGTATCCAGTATTATCAGCACAAGTAACACAATGTACGTCGCATAGAGTACAAATTTGGCCATTCAAATAATATCCAGTATCGCACGAAGTACATTTTGATGCGATATCAACACAAGTTTTGCAAGGAGTCTAGCATTAGGTGCAAGCATCACCAAAGTATCCAGATGCACAAGTGTCACATTTTACAGAGTTATCTAAGAATTAACAAGTGGATTGGCATTTTCAGGGCAATCTAAGAAAATTAATTAATAAAAAGAACTTACGTTTGCATGTTGTTGCCTCAAGATAATATGATTATTTGCAACTTGAACATTGAGAAATTGCTGGTCCATTACATATAGCGCACTCTTAAACACATTATAAGCACACAGCTCCATCAAAGAAATATCCATTTGTACAGGTTAAGCATGTTGAATTATTTGAGCAATTTACACATGGTGACACACAAGCATTACAACTACTTGATTCCAAGTAATAGCCATCAACACACTGAGAACAATTTGAATTTCCAGATTGAGAACATTCTTTGCAGGGCGATTGGCAAGATTCACAAGTCTTACTTGAACTGTTGTAATAATTTCCAGGAACACAAGTTAAGCAAGCCTGGGTGGATTCGCAAGTGTCACAAGGAGATGTGCATTAAAAGCAGGAATTATTATTCAAGAAGTATTTAGATATGCAAGATAAACAATGAGTGGCTTAAGTTTCACAAGTGGCACAAAGGCTATCGCATGCAGAGCAAGCATTTCCTTATATGAATGATCCAGGAGAACATTATTTACAAGTACCATCCAAATAATAATTTGATTGGCAAGAGGTGCATACAGATGAACTAGAGCACAAAATACATCCAGTTGGACAAGTTACACATGAAGTTCCATCTAAGTAATAACCATCAGCACATAATTGGCATGAAGTTTCAGATGTGCAAGTTTTGCATTTAATATTGCATTAGGTACAAACTTGGTTATCAACCCAATATCCAGAATTACATTTAGTACATTAAGTTTCAGTTTCGCACTCAGCACATGGAGCTACACAAGGTAAGCATTAATTTCCTTGGATGTATTTTCCTGAAACACATGTTGTACAATTTGCTTCACTCGTCGAACATGTTTTACAATTAGTAGAGCAATCATAACAATGTTAAGAAGAGTAGTATTGAGTACTTGTGCATGCTTCACAATAACCATTGACTATTTGATAGCCAGAATTGCATGAATTACATTGAGTTGCTGAAGTACAATTATTACATTGAGATGAACAGATAACGCAAGTAGTATTATTTAAATAATAGCCAATTTGGCACAGTGAACAATTAATTGAAGTAGTTGAGCATTTTTAGCAAGTCAGATCACATTGTTTGCAAATTGAACCATCAAGATAATATCCATCTACACATAAAGAGCAATTTGAGTTTCCTGCGAGTGAACAGTTTACACATGGGTTGTCGCATAACTTACAAGTTGTATTTTCTAAATAATATCCATCGATGCATGTTTGACAGGTGTTGTTTGCACTGCAAGTTAAACAAGGATCTGGACAATCAGTACATGTAGAGTTATTCAAATAAAATTAAGATGCACAAGATTGACAATTAGTAGAGGTACCAACACAGTTGGTACAAGATGTATCGCAAGGTTTGCATGCTGTCTAGGAGCTGTCGTAATATTATCCACTTAAACATGTACAATTTGAACAAGCTATGGTTTGATAGAAATGATAAATTACTTGCACATTTGTGGAATTCATCAACCAAATATTGTGATTCGCAGCTTAAACAGTATCCAGTATTATCAGCACAAGTAACACAATGTACGTCGCATAGAGTACAAATTTGGCCATTCAAATAATATCCAGTATCGCACGAAGTACATTTTGATGCGATATCAACACAAGTTTTGCAAGGAGTCTAGCATTAGGTGCAAGCATCACCAAAGTATCCAGATGCACAAGTGTCACATTTTACAGAGTTATCTAAGAATTAACAAGTGGATTGGCATTTTCAGGGCAATCTAAGAAAATTAATTAATAAAAGAACTTACGTTTGCATGTTGTTGCCTCAAGATAATATGATTATTTGCAACTTGAGCATTGAGAAATTGCTGGTCCATTACATATAGCGCACTCTTAAACACATTATAAGCACACAGCTCCATCAAAGAAATATCCATTTGTACAGGTTAAGCATGTTGAATTATTTGAGCAATTTACACATGGTGACACACAAGCATTACAACTACTTGATTCCAAGTAATAGCCATCAACACACTGAGAACAATTTGAATTTCCAGATTGAGAACATTCTTTGCAGGGCGATTGGCAAGATTCACAAGTCTTACTTGAACTGTTGTAATAATTTCCAGGAACACAAGTTAAGCAAGCCTGGGTGGATTCGCAAGTGTCACAAGGAGATGTGCATTAAAAGCAGGATTATTATTCAAGAAGTATTTAGATATGCAAGATAAACAATGAGTGGCTTAAGTTTCACAAGTGGCACAAAGGCTATCGCATGCAGAGCAAGCATTTCCTATATGAATGATCCAGGAGAACATTATTTACAAGTACCATCCAAATAATAATTTGATTGGCAAGAGGTGCATACAGATGAACTAGAGCACAAAATACATCCAGTTGGACAAGTTACACATGAAGTTCCATCTAAGTAATAACCATCAGCACATAATTGGCATGAAGTTTCAGATGTGCAAGTTTTGCATTTAATATTGCATTAGGTACAAACTTGGTTATCAACCCAATATCCAGAATTACATTTAGTACATTAAGTTTCAGTTTCGCACTCAGCACATGGAGCTACACAAGGTAAGCATTAATTTCCTTGGATGTATTTTCCTGAAACACATGTTGTACAATTTGCTTCACTCGTCGAACATGTTTTACAATTAGTAGAGCAATCATAACAATGTTAAGAAGAGTAGTATTGAGTACTTGTGCATGCTTCACAATAACCATTGACTATTTGATAGCCAGAATTGCATGAATTACATTGAGTTGCTGAAGTACAATTATTACATTGAGATGAACAGATAACGCAAGTAGTATTATTTAAATAATAGCCAATTTGGCACAGTGAACAATTAATTGAAGTAGTTGAGCATTTTTAGCAAGTCAGATCACATTGTTTGCAAATTGAACCATCAAGATAATATCCATCTACACATAAAGAGCAATTTGAGTTTCCTGCGAGTGAACAGTTTACACATGGGTTGTCGCATAACTTACAAGTTGTATTTTCTAAATAATATCCATCGATGCATGTTTGACAGGTGTTGTTTGCACTGCAAGTTAAACAAGGATCTGGACAATCAGTACATGTAGAGTTATTCAAATAAAATTAAGATGCACAAGATTGACAATTAGTAGAGGTACCAACACAGTTGGTACAAGATGTATCGCAAGGTTTGCATGCTGTCTAGGAGCTGTCGTAATATTATCCACTTAAACATGTACAATTTGAACAAGCTATGGTTTGATAGAAATGATAAATTACTTGCACATTTGTGGAATTCATCAACCAAATATTGTGATTCGCAGCTTAAACAGTATCCAGTATTATCAGCACAAGTAACACAATGTACGTCGCATAGAGTACAAATTTGGCCATTCAAATAATATCCAGTATCGCACGAAGTACATTTTGATGCGATATCAACACAAGTTTTGCAAGGAGTCTAGCATTAGGTGCAAGCATCACCAAAGTATCCAGATGCACAAGTGTCACATTTTACAGAGTTATCTAAGAATTAACAAGTGGATTGGCATTTTTCAGGGCAATCTAAGAAAATTAATTAATAAAAAGAACTTACGTTTGCATGTTGTTGCCTCAAGATAATATGATTATTTGCAACTTGAACATTGAGAAATTGCTGGTCCATTACATATAGCGCACTCTTAAACACATTATAAGCACACAGCTCCATCAAAGAAATATCCATTTGTACAGGTTAAGCATGTTGAATTATTTGAGCAATTTACACATGGTGACACACAAGCATTACAACTACTTGATTCCAAGTAATAGCCATCAACACACTGAGAACAATTTGAATTTCCAGATTGAGAACATTCTTTGCAGGGCGATTGGCAAGATTCACAAGTCTTACTTGAACTGTTGTAATAATTTCCAGGAACACAAGTTAAGCAAGCCTGGGTGGATTCGCAAGTGTCACAAGGAGATGTGCATTAAAAAGCAGGAATTATTATTCAAGAAGTATTTAGATATGCAAGATAAACAATGAGTGGCTTAAGTTTCACAAGTGGCACAAAGGCTATCGCATGCAGAGCAAGCATTTCCTTATATGAATGATCCAGGAGAACATTATTTACAAGTACCATCCAAATAATAATTTGATTGGCAAGAGGTGCATACAGATGAACTAGAGCACAAAATACATCCAGTTGGACAAGTTACACATGAAGTTCCATCTAAGTAATAACCATCAGCACATAATTGGCATGAAGTTTCAGATGTGCAAGTTTTGCATTTAATATTGCATTAGGTACAAACTTGGTTATCAACCCAATATCCAGAATTACATTTAGTACATTAAGTTTCAGTTTCGCACTCAGCACATGGAGCTACACAAGGTAAGCATTAATTCCTTGGATGTATTTTCCTGAAACACATGTTGTACAATTTGCTTCACTCGTCGAACATGTTTTACAATTAGTAGAGCAATCATAACAATGTTAAGAAGAGTAGTATTGAGTACTTGTGCATGCTTCACAATAACCATTGACTATTTGATAGCCAGAATTGCATGAATTACATTGAGTTGCTGAAGTACAATTATTACATTGAGATGAACAGATAACGCAAGTAGTATTATTTAAATAATAGCCAATTTGGCACAGTGAACAATTAATTGAAGTAGTTGAGCATTTTTAGCAAGTCAGATCACATTGTTTGCAAATTGAACCATCAAGATAATATCCATCTACACATAAAGAGCAATTTGAGTTTCCTGCGAGTGAACAGTTTACACATGGGTTGTCGCATAACTTACAAGTTGTATTTTCTAAATAATATCCATTTTCACATTAAGAACACATGCAACTTGAATTATAAATGGTACATATTTATTAAACTAAATTATTTTAAATCTAATCATTACCACAACATAGATCTCCTATTAATAAATAACCAGAGTAACAATTAAGGCAGGTTTAAACCCCGTTTTAACAATTAATGCATCCTGTAACACAAGCTAGATAATAGTAAATATATTGTACATAAACATTCATTTTGTCCTAAAAAATAACCCTCAGCACACTATTCACAAATTTGGGTCGATTGGTTGCATTGGCTGCACTAGCTATTATTTTCACAAGGGACAGAGCATAACCCTCTTTTCAGAGTCTATATTAAGATAAACATAAAAATTAGATTTCTTTTCATAAATATTAATTTAATTAATGAGATTGTGAGATAATAAAATGACTTATATATGGAAAATATTTGATAATTATAAAGAAAGATTATTTAGTATTTGTTAAATTAGATTTCAAATCTTTTTCAAAGAATAATTATTGTTACTATAATGAATTAAAATATAAAAACAAATATGTTTATCCTGATTTAAACATAAAAACAGCACCTAAAAACAACTGTTCTTTTTCATTTTTAATTACCTTACTTCCTAAAGCATAACTTCCAATAAAATTATTACTAATGCAAATACTGATAAAAATGAAATATATGATGTTTTCATTAAAAATAAAATGTAATCGCAATTAATTTTATCTTTTCTTTTTGAAATAATAAGATGACTCAAAAATTCTAGAACTATATTTTATTTTGTGATGAAACCCAAAAATAAATGAATAAATTTTTAAAAAGGAATACTATTTCATCTATTAATTTTTAAAGATATTTCTAAAGAATGGGAAAGTTCTGGGATTCAATTCCTCTCAGTTTCTTCTGAAAATGCTATAATATTCTTTTGGAATTTTTGATAATTTTTTTATAATTAGAATGATAAGTGATTTAAGTTGAGATTCCAGAAAAACAACTTTAAATATAATGTATGCTGGTTTGAAAAGATAAACTGTTAATTCTTTGTTACATAAACCTTTAAAAACTTCCTTTAAAAGTTAATAAATTAAGCTAAATGTATTTGGTTTTACATAAGGGACCCCTAGCATTATTTTTATAATCATCTATATTAATATTAAGAACCAGTTTTTCGAAAAAATCAACCTTCAAAAATTAAGAACCATCTAATTTTGATAAATATGATTACATAGAATTAAGATTCTTTAAAATTTTTACTGAGGCTAATTTTCTGCTTTGCTTAAGACAAAATAATCGTGATTGAAGGGTGAATATGATTACAAAATTCAAAGCTCTTCATAAGTTTTATTCGTTAGTTAATTTGATTTTAATTAATTCAGGAAAATACTTTTTAAGTTTAAAATTTTATGACTTCTCCAACTACTTATGCCTAGACCTACGATTCTCATGTTTAGACTCGCTCCTTGACTTAGCGCTCAACTATGAAGCATAAGCTGGACCTGTTGAAGCTAGTTTGATGACAGATCCAAAAGAGAGATTCAAGGTAGGCTGAAACCTTTAGGGATATACATATAAGTAATATTAGATTCTTAGAAACTTTCATTTAATTATGGCTTAAGAAGCGGGAGACTGCTCTAGCCACTTTCAAATTCACTACCTCCAGCTTATCTAAGATGAAATTGATGATTTCAAATAGAAAAATGGCTAATTTTAGTTAAAAAAAAAGAATATATCCAAAAACCATCTAAAAATGATGTTTTACGAATTATATTCATAATTTAAGCAGACTAAAACAGTAACAATGTATATTAAATATAGTTAAAATGTTCATTTAACAAAATTTTCAATAATTTCTCTTTAATGAAAACTAATAGATATTTAAATTAAATCTTACAATATATATAATTTAATAATCATGAAACATTTGTCAAGTTTGAGAAAATGCATTAATGGATTTAAATTATAACAATAAATTCAAAATTTTTTCTACTATTTTCAACTAATACTTATCAACCTTGAATCAATTAAATATATAATAATTATTCTGATCATAATAATTAAAAGTAAATTGCAGTGGTTTTTAATACTAATTGATTTCTCAATTTAAAGCTACTACTTGTATTTGTATCCATCAATCTTATAGAGGATTAAATATTCTAAAAAAATTAGATAATTATTGAAAAATTACAATACTAATTCTATCATAATGAATATTTGTTAAATTATAATGAGGATTCTAATATAGACAGCTTTGAATATAAATAATAGAATTAGATATTATTAGATTTTGAATTATCTACTAAAAAAAAAGAACATAATTAGGGAAAATGTTTAAATATAAAAAATACAATTTTTATTATTCATAAACCAACTTGTTTTATGAATAATAAAAATTTACTAAAAATATTGTAATTGTGTTTAATTCAAAAATAATAGTTCAAAAGTCTGACAGTCAATAGATGAAATTTTTTAATGGTTTCAAATAATTATAATTTTCCATAATCGCTAGAGGTGACTCATTATCTTGAGAATTTATAAATGATATTTATTGAATTTTACCCAACAAAAATATTAATTTTAAGTATATTTAAAAATATTATTAATTAATTAAAAAAAGTACGAATATTTATAATATTAAACATAATCAATAAAGAAGTACGTTATTATTATGAGATCTTTTTAACTTTTTATGTTTCAATTTTACTTTATATTATTTGATAAAAGTGCCGGGATACTTTAAATAGGGTAATAATTTTTATAATTTCCTAATGTAATATTTTTAATATTTTGTAAAGTTTAACCTCTCGACTATCTTCTATAAATTAAATGATTAAAAGTAAACTTTGAACTCTCTTGCTTATTCAAATTAATCCATTAGTTTCCTATGATATTTGTTTAGATTCTTAGTTTTAATTAAAAGCATTTCAATTGAATCCAAATCCTTTTGATTAACTTCCTTAGCCCTTTTAAGATCAACAATTAACTCTCTTATCAATTTGCAATCAAATGAGGTTTCAAATCGATCTATCATAGTTAAATCATTTCTACCAAACCATCGCTAAATAGCTATTACTTTTCTAACAGCATTTATAAATATTATTTTAGTTCTTAATTTTTAATTTATTCTGCATGCACTCTGAGTGTTACCTCGCAGATTATATTTAATCGTTGATTTTTCTCCATAATCAATTAGCCTTAATGGCTACAATTCTACAAAATCTTTGTGTGGCTTTTGTTAGCTATTCGAGTTCCCATGAGGATTACTAAGAAGATTCTTTGATTAAGTAAGTGATTTTGATTATTATTTATTTTACACGAAAAGTGGAGTTGCTATTTTACTAGATATTATAGAAATCTATTTCTTAAGAAAACTTAATTCAGATAATTAACAATATCTTTTTGTTCTATTATTTGATCTCTCATGATCCCTTCTCTTTTAATTTTTATAATAATTGAATTTTTTTATGATAAAATCTTTCTAGGGGGCATAATGTATAAAAGGGCAATTAACAATTTTGTGGCTGTTCATTCCACAAGCGATGCAATAATATTCAAATAGCTAAAGATCTTGATTAAATAGCATATCATCCTTTAATTTACAAAATGTTTCAAAATCTTCAGGAAATTAGCCTAAAACACTCATAAAATCAGTTCTTTGAAGAATTAATAATTTAGAGAGACCTATGCTTTTAAAAGTTTCAGTAGTTGTAGTACCAACAATGAAATTGTCTGTTCCCAAAGTTTATTATTTATTTATTTTTCTAATACATTATTTATGCTTTTAATTTAGAAAAACCTCAATCATTCCTTCTTCAATATAAAATAAAGAAGGGCAATCTGGCATTTCATTTGTATTTTCTATGATTTATCCAGGTTATACCACCATATGGTTAATTTTTTTTAATAGCTTTTACTTAAATGCTATTGAGAAATTATCTTTAAATAATGACACTTTATTAAAAAATGAATGATTAGCTTTAATCATAAGAGTATCTCTTAGGTTTTCTGGAAGTTGTTAAATGATTTATTTTTCCTCTTCACTTTCTTCACCTGCTTATAGCTACCAAAAATAATCCAGGTATTATCTAATTTAATTTTGCAAAGTATATGGAACATTCTTTCTTTACATATAAGAGTTTATAGTTCTGAGTTTATTTTTTCTCTCCTCGCCATAAGCAGATATTTGTTATATTATGTTTCCTACAGTGTTGACAGAATATGGTAATTGCACACTTGATAATATGATAAATAGAATTGTTACAACTCTTTCTATCTATGTTTTAGGTGTTAGATCTCCATATCCAACTGTGAACATCGTTACACACGCATAATAAAATGAGACTAAATATTGTTGGTCCCAACTATCATCCAAAATTTCTGCTCTATCTAACCAATTTTCTGGATTATTTTTATTATATTTTCCAACCCAATACCACAAACAAGCAAACACATGAACAACATAAAAGAAAAACATCAGTAGCTTGAACAAAGTTAAATATGAAGAAAACTTCTTACTCAAATTAATCGCGGTTTCATAAACTGTTACTATTCTGTCAATATTAACCTTATGCACAAGAAATAATAGAAAGATCAAATTTTAGGGAGTGCTATCTTACTTTTAAGTTTAAATATCTGGAAAGATAAGAGCTAAAATAAGTAGAAGGGTTGAAAAAAATTCCAGTCCATATGATTTGCAAATAAGATTCTTTGCAATTTATTTTCTGTTAATAACCATATTCCCTTCTTAATAGTACGCAACATTTAAATTAAATAAAAATTCTGCAATTAAAATACCAATCATAATAATAGTTATAACAGATAATGATTAAAACAGAAATGCGCATTATGCCCAAGCTAAATCAACTGGAATCAAATACAAAAAATATAATCTTGCTGTCGTCCCTATAACATCAAAGCTAATTTTAGCATAATTTTCTGGTTAAATTATAGGAATTTTGCTTATATATTTCTAGATGACAAAATAAACTTTTTTCTCAATTAAATTTGTCACATTTTAAAAAAAATCTAAATTTAGCAATGCTGGTAGTTATTGAATCCTATTTGAAATAGGAGTGTAATAAGCAGATTTATCATCAATGAGATTAAATATTTCTTGTTGGTATTAGTGTTTAATTTTCTTTCTTAATAATAATCTGTTTAAAAATCTCTTCATGTAAATGTTTTTTAAAAAGAATGATAGCATAGAACCTCTATTTTAGATCTATCTTTCAACTATCAATTGCTCATTAAATTATTATAATTTGTTATAATCCGATAATGCATTTCTTTTATTTCTTTTTTTTATTAGCTCTTTAGGACTTTATTTACATCTTTCTTTATTTTATATAATTTCTACATTAGGTTCGTCTGGTTCAGAATTAATTTAATCAAAATTCATCTACAAATTATTGATAAATTAAATTAAAAATTAATATACAAACTAATCAAATATTAGTTTATTCAATTATTTTCTTCCTCTGTAATTTTGTTGCCATCATACTTATAACCAATTGACAAATTATAAGTCTTGATTAACTCTGCAGGATATTGTATGTAAGAAATATATTTTTTAATTAGTTCTTAAAGTTGTGAATTGCTATTTATACTAGTTCTCTTTATTTATCTATCAACATTATGTTAAGGATAATAATCATGAAAGATTTTAGTTGCTTCAAATTCTGTCAATCCTTTTTTCATATATTTTTAGAGATTTTACTATTTAAAATACAACAATTCGATAGATTCCTTTTCAAAAGCATTCATACATTTCATGTTTTTTAAATTAACATATCTCTATTTTAATACTTCATTAAAATTTATTTCATTGGTTTCTGAATAGTTTTATTTAAAATTACTATTATTGTTTTAATTATTCAAACCTAATTAATAAATATTCAACATGTTTAATCCTTAGGATTATCTTCTTGAAGCAAGACTATTCTAATTTGATATTCCTATACTATCTGCTTAATAATCCAATTGTTTATTGTTGACTTATTTATTTGTTCTTAGTCGATTGTGATTATTTATGGTTCTTTTTATTTATTCGATATGCTCACCTGGAATCTATGATAATGCTAAAACTGAATCTCTTCTTAAACTTGCCTATGCTGTATAACTCAATTGTTATTCTACATTTTATTCTCTGGATTCATAAATATCCTCTGAGATACCTTTTTAGAATGACATAGTATTTATGTTATTATTGGGGGTCTATTATTACTAAGGAAGGTAATATCTTTTTATATATTATTACTTGATTTCATTGAAATCTTGATTGTCTATTTAATCATTTTCCAACCTTTAAGATTTAAAGGGTCTTCTGCAAAATACTTTTCTTTATTAAAACAATGAGTATTAATACCTTTTTATAATCAGATCTGTTTAAGGAATAAAATGAAGCAAAGGGCAAAGGCTTATTTCATGTGCTGAAGATGAGCAAGATTCACATAGTCTGTGAATGTAAGAAGATTTGTAATTATATATTAAATCATCTTTAATATGGCAAAACTTTTCGTAATCATTTGGAAAATCTTTTAGCTCCTGCAAACAGTCATTTCTAGATAAAACTAATAGTTTAGTAAATCCAACACTCTTTAGTTTCTTATTCTTAATAAAGTTTCCAATAAATAAGTTTCTTAATCCAAAGACATCATTTTTTTTTGCGTTTTATATTATTTGGCCTGATTCCATTAACACATCTATTTCTCCTTCGTCTAAAAAGTAAATTTAAATATCCCTGTTATCTAAATCAATAATTTATTCAGGTTAAAGTTATAATGAATTAACTTTCTTTAATAAGCTCTGTTGAAACTAGATGCTAAAGTTTTTTTATAGCAGAGGAACCTTAGAAAAAATTTAACTATTAGCTTATATAATTAATTATTCTCGAAGATTTTCTGACAACTGAGAAATTATCACTTTTTCTTCTTCTGTATCCTAACCCTCTATTGATTCCCAATAATGATTTAAGTATTATCTAATTTGATTCTACAAATTATATGGCACTTTCTTTTTATTCATATAACTATTAATAGTTCTTAACTTGTTTTTTGTGTCCTCTCCATAATCTGTTATTTTCTCGATTATTGAACCAACAGTATTTATTGAATAGGGCAATTGAATGCTTGATACTAAAATCAGAAAAATGCAGGTCTATTTCTCTAATCCACTTTTTGGTGCAATATCTCCATATCCAATTGTAAACATTGTAACACAAATATAATAAAATGATTATAAGTATTCATCAGTCCAATCTAAAATTGGAATATCTTTTAAAGAATCTAACCAATTTAATTAATAATTCTCTCTACTATAATTACCAACCTAATTTAAAAATTTAAAAGTACCCAA
The DNA here is from genome assembly GCA_000733385.1 of Paramecium biaurelia. Taxonomy (NCBI): domain Eukaryota; phylum Ciliophora; class Oligohymenophorea; order Peniculida; family Parameciidae; genus Paramecium; species Paramecium biaurelia. The sequence continues at coordinate 12,690 of JPFL01000355.1, forward strand.
AACCATAAGCAAGAAAATAAATGAATAACATAAAATAATAATAGCAAAAATTTTAATAATTCTAAACAACTTGAGGCTTTTTTGGATAAATTCAAAGCTTATTCATATTCACTCGCTTTGTTATGAACACTTATTTAATGTGATAACACTGTCAGTAAAATTAAATAACTCGGATTTTAAGTTACATTAATTGTTGTAATTTCAAGAGATGTGATAACAATAAAAAGCGAAGCTAACAATAAAGTCGAAATCCATTCCAAGCCATAAGATTTTATAATTTAATGTTTAAAGATTTCTAATCTATCAATAATAAGTGATCCTGCATTATAATAGGCAGTATTTAGTCCAATTAAGAAATCCATGAATAATATGATAAGCATCACTATAGTAGATGTGTAATAACGATTAAACATTAATGATTGATTTGTCCAAGCCAATTCTAAAGGTATTATGTACAAGAAATATAGTTTCGATAAAATTGCAATAATATCCCAACCTATTATTCTTTTGTTTTCTGGATACAATAAAGGAATTGCAATAATACATTGACTGAAACATTTCACAACAGGTTTACAAATTCTCAGAAGTCTTTTTTTTAATAATTTCTCCTTAAAGATTTTAAAAGTTGATTAAGTTGATATTTTATCAATGTCCCCCAGGGCTTTATCATTTATAATTGCTAGATGCTTATGTTTTAAACTTTTAAGATTATGTTTTTGTTTTAATAGGATTTCAATAAATCTCTTAGCATTTACGTTTTAAGCTTATAAATTTTTTAAAACTATTCTTTCTTAGTAATCAACAGACATCTATTTGCCAACAAAATTTAAAATTCGTTGACCTATACTTTTTGTTTTTATGGCCATACTACGTTTTCTAACTGACACTCTTGCAAATTAATGATCAAGTTCCCTTTATGTATCAATTCGATCTTTATTTACTTGAATAGATTAATAGTTTGTGTAATGAAAACTCATTATATTAAAAATAATATATATAGATTGATAATAAAAAAATAAAAGTCAAGAATGTTTGTATGATATCTTGTTACTATTATTGATTTAATGTTATTGATTTTGCTTGGCCACTTTTACAATCATTTATTGTATCAAAGTTCCTTTTTCAAAAGGAATACTAGGTTTTTGATGATTAAAGGTACCACTGTTCATTTTTTTTAAATTATGTCCTTTTGGTGAGCATTATTAAGTATGATTGTTTTTTAATAGTAAATCAAAATTAGTTCCTCTTTCTGTCAGACAAACCAAATCACTTAATTGTTCCTTTTGATATAAACCTCTACTATCAGAAAAATGTTTTTTATGCCCTGAGGATTATTTTAATTCTTAAAATAATAACCGTGTGGATTTGTTTTTATAATCATTGATATCATTATTATGAAAAGTCATCAATCTTTCTTAATTGGAGGTTTGCCTTATATGAATATTTTATGAAGTAGTTTTTCTTGATTTTGGTTAATTGTTCACCAAGTTTTTGGTATTTAAATTATTATTATGTTGATGTTGTGTTTTTGCTTTTTACAATTTAAGATTTTCAGATTTCAAATTCTTAAAAAATGGACTATTTCTGTCTGAATTGAAAAAATTTTGAGTCCCAGAAATAGGACGATGTGTTAATGCTCCATTTTTCCATTTCATATCTGGTGACATCTAATCATCTTCAATTAGCAATTTAGCAATATAATTTTTGTTTTGATTAGGTTGAGATTGTTAGGTTTTAATATGAGCAAATGATGAAATTGTGATTTTAGGGTTAAGTTAAGCTGTTGGAGAGGCATTTTTATTATTAGTTTAATTTGTGATTAATTGATTTTTTGGTTTTTGTTTTAAGGATTCACTTAATCTACTATCAATTTTAGTTGCCATTTCATCTATAGATATTTTATTTTTTGCTTATTTTTTATTTAAATATTCTAATGAATTTTTAACAAAATTAAAATTTTTATTATTATTTGGATTTTCATTATTTTATGTTTTCAACAGATAATTAATTTCCATTTTCTTCTAATTATTGTTCTAATTTTTTGGTTATTTCAATTATAATAATGACATTATAAGTTAATCAGATGGTTAACTAGTATATTTTTTTGGATTGATCTATTTTTTATTTAAATATGATAGAAAGTTTTCTAATTTCATTTCTTCTGATTTCGCATTTTGTGGAATAAATAAAGAAGATTGGTCGTGGTAATTTCCTATTTATTTACAAATTTCATTTAATGTTTGCGATACATCAAGTTTAATCCTAACTGGTTTATCACCTTGCTAACCATATAAAAAATAATGGATTACTTATTATAATTAATTTAACCAACTCAACTCTTTCAAAATTTGAATATTCTACAGATTGGACTCATTTTATTCTTCATCATTATTTTAATTGGATTCCTATGAGTTTAATGGAGATGGTTTATCTCCAACAATTCCTTTAGGAGGTTTAAGTGGATTTTTCTTATTCTCATCTTCAATAAGCTTAGCTATTCTATAATACTCGTATTTTCTCTTTTTATCATAATACTTGTTTAACATCGAAGCCACTGGTTCTTGGAAGATTCTTGCAATATCACTATGAAACTAAATTATATTTTATTTTTTAAGTACTTTATAATATTCAGCTAATAATGCTATTTTGGAAGGGTACTCACCTAACTTATAACTACGTTTTAGGTATTCATCCTAATTAATAATATCATTATACTCCTTCATCATAACAATTCCAATCTTTATATCTAATTACACCTTTTGTAGTGGCATCACTTAGAATATCATTAATATCTCTTGTGTAATAATAATTTTGAGACTGGCAATACTTCTCAAAAAGCCTTTAGTTAATTATCCGACTATCTACACCTTTACACTTTTTCATTAATTAATTAAATGTAAAAATATATTGAACAAATTTCTAAATGACAAATATTTACTTCCTCCTTTAATAATTAATGACTCTGATATATAAAATTCAAAATTATTGAATTCATTTATCAATAAGAGGTACTCTAACTTACTAAATAAGGATACCCTAAATAAATTTATAAATATGAATAAAAAATTTATTATATATGTACTATAATTTTATAGTTTAGTACTTAAGAAATAGAGCCTAAGAAATAGTCGAGATAATGTTAGACAGTTAGAATGATATTAATGGTACATTAATAATGATAACTTTTTGCTTTTAAAGAATTAGCTTATTATTTTCTTTTGATAAGTTTGCTAATAAATCATACGAAGATTACAAATTAAAATTCCTACAAAAATTATTCAATTGGTTTACACTCTAGACACCCATACATTTAACTAATAGCGAACATTTTAGTAAAATTGTTATGTACATCATTTGTGGATATCTATGGCTCATTATTCTTCTAATGTTTACAAAGGTGAAATGGAAGATTCTTTTGAAAAACTTTTTTACTTTTTATCAATTATTGATAGTCATCCCTTTGGTTGAACATTTAGATACTCATACATCTCAAAATGAAGATTTATTGATCGGGATAATCACTTTGATTCCACTAACTCTTTGCTACATTTTCTTCTTCCTTATTCACAGAAATTATCTATTGCCCTAAAAAAACATTTACATGAGACGTTATTCATATTATAATATTTTGATGATTGTATTCGATATTTCAATTATGATAGCTATCTAAATGGTTGATGAATTAATTTCATCTATCCTGATAATATTTATGTCTATCCTATAAATGATTGATTCATTCATAATTCAACCTTATTCCTATCAAGTAAATTTGAAATACATTTGTGCAACTTCTTTTATTTTTTGTGCCTCAATCATCAAAATATTGTCTTTTAAGATATCATAAGAAGAGACCTTTTATTGCTTCATCCTCCTAGTACCAATGATAACAATTATCTTTACTCAAATTTTTAAAAGACTAGTGAATAAATAGATTTTTGAAAATAAATTGGGACTAGCAAAATTATTAGCAATTATTGATTTGATAAATGATAATAAAACAACTCGTTTTTAAAAGATTTCTATTTTATATCACATTAAACAACAATACAAAATTATGATTGATAATGATAATATTTATATCACTATTCAATAGACAGTTATTTAACTATTTGATATTGTAATTGCTTAAATGAAGGCTCAAGATTCTATAATTTTGGAACAGATTTAGCTTTATAAGATTCTTTACATCACAAACACTTGCAAAAGAGTATCCTTAGGATACATAGAATTGAAAGTATTTATAGCTTCTTCTCAAAAGCAAACTCTCTATTTTACAATAATATCTAATATACTATAATAGAAAATGTCAAAAAGAAGAATATATGTTAGCGATTAAGACAAGAGATTGTCATTAATAGATATTCGCAAGGCAGAATTATTGTATGAAGACTCAATTAATTTGATTGTTAATATATTAGATATGAAAATTAAATTTTGGATTGATTTAGCTAAAGGATATCAACAAATAGAAGAATTTGCATTAAGTGCTTATAATCTTAGTGAAAAGATATGGTAAATTAGAGATTTCTTTTTTTTGCAATTTTCTATTGAACCTATGAAGTTACAATCTAGATTAACACATTTCAACATACTTGAATTAAAACTTTTGGCAATTTTATATTCTGCCATCCTAAATGATTATCACGCTACACTAGATATTGAATAAAAAGTAGAAGAAATTATTCAGAATGAGAAAAACTCATAAAATGAATATATTAACAATATAACTTTAATAAATGAAGATTTGATAATGATGGCAGTAAGTTTAGTAAAATAAAAGAACTAAATTTTGAATAAAAATAGAGGTCAGATAGCTAAATTTTTTGGATATGAGAATGAAAAGGATTTTATCAATATCACTTCTATTGAATAGTTAATGCCTCAATATATTTAGTAATTTCATGAAACTCTTTTAAAAAAGTATATGAAAAAAGGATATTCAACATTCTTTGATTAATCCAAAGAAGTTTATATTAAAATAAAAACAAATTTTATTCAAGCAGTAAACATGAATTTAATACATATGTATGAGTAGCATTCAGATTATATTATAACTGGAGCTCTTTAAAAAGTAAAATAAATGTATGATTTTATTATTTTTGATCGAAAAGGTAAGATATTGGGAATCAGTGAATAAATCTTTTAAATTTTGGGTTCAGGGTTTAGCATAGAATAATTATTAAACAAAGGTTATATATATTTTTGGATCCCTAATGTATTTGAAATTATTTCAGATGAGAGAGGCCAATTATTGGAATCCCCAGATATGTAATCAAGGAGTATTCTAAAATAGTCATTCTTATTCTCTATTAATAATTTTAATTAGCTTTGTTAAGATCATGAATTTAGTCGTACAAATAGTACTGTTAAAAATAAAGAATCTTAAAAATTTTATACTGAATTAAATGAGACAGAATAAATGATCTCTGTTGGAAATTTCAATTCTAATAATTTTCTAAAAGATTAAAATGTTTCATTAATAAATGAATTCTTAAATAAATATAATTAGAGTAAATATGCTGATTAGGATAGTTTATATTCAATGAAATACTCTATATCTTTTAATGTAATAGGAGGTGACATATTACCACAATTTGTGATTCAGATTAATGAAATTGAAAAAGTAAATCCTAAAAAACAAGGATAAACCGTTTCAATGAGCTTTTTTAGTTCTATAAAAAAAAGTACTCTTAATGATAGAGTAACAGAGAGTTGTTTTGTTTTAGAACATGAAATGAATGATAATATTTAAATAAATCCTCCTGTAATAAATAAAATGAGTAAAATCTAAGATTCAAAAATAGAAGAAAGTTCAAATAAATATCCAATTTATAATCAGAGTAATGAACAATTTAAACTGATTTCTCCAAGAGGTAATAAAGAAATATTAATTGGAATTGATGATTATGAAGATGAGGATGATGATTAAAAATTTTAAGATGCTCCCAAAAGTAGTTCCTAGTAACATAACAATTAACCTGATATGGTTTAAGCTATTCAGTAATACAAAGAATTAGATTAGGAATTTAAAGAAAATGCCAAACAATCTCAGTCTAGTGGAACTTCAGATCGAACCTAAATGTCAGTCTTTAATATCCTTAAGAATTTACAGTATTCTCAAAGATATTAAACAACACTTATTAAAGTCTTTGTAAATACTTTATTCCTTTTTATAATTCTTTTATTCTTAATTGTACTTCAATTAGTCATATCAAGAAGCAATACAAATAATTTGTAATACTAAATTCCACTTGTTGGATTACCTGATGAATTCAGTCGAATTTATAATACATTTACTATTCTTGGTCAAATGGATGTAGAAATTAAGATTTTGAATATGACACATGGAGAATATTATGATCATCGTATAGAATCAGATAGCAGTATTTTAAGGGAAAAATTGTTGATTTTGATCGTAGAAATTGAAAAAGAATTTTCAAAATTAGAACAATAAGGTAAACTAAATTAAGCTTAAGTTAAAATTGTTAGTCAATATAGTTTTGATTAATTTAATATCTCAATTTTATAATTTAACTAAATGGTTAATGAATATACTGAAGCTTTAGATTATCTTTTTGATTTTGATAATCTTGAAGATATAGTTAATGAATAAATTAGATTAATGTTCTTCAAAGCTAATTTAAATAATTTATTGGATTTTGTTAGCAATTTAATAAATAATATTGTGGATGAATTTTTCACTAATATTGAGAATTATGAGTTACTTTACTTAATATTTTTATTTATTGAATTGCTTATTATTATTGTAGCAATTTTATTACAATTTAATCTTTGGTTAGATCCTTATACCTATAAATAGAAAATTCTTCTGATGATTTAAAGAGTTTAAGAAAAGGATATAGATTTATTGATGCTAAAATATAAGTCTTATAAAGAGATATTATTAAATGATATCAACAAATGGAAACAAGTAAATTATTTTAAAGAGTTCTTTACTTGTAGAATTTCTTAATTGAGAAAAATATAAAATTTAAAATAATAACATGAAATTAATAAAAAATAACAAAAGTTGTAATAGAGAGCTAAAATAAACTCAAGAATTTAAGAAACTCAATATTCAGTAATTCATATTTATTTTATGCTACTTTTTCTATGGTTAGTTATGACATCATTTGTATTATCCTCATATATTTACTAATATATTAATATTACAAATTCTTATCCAGAACTTAATTTGTGCATGTAATTTGTAAGATTCAAATAAGAATTAGATGCTACCATGATTATTAGTTAATTAATGAAAAATGCTCCATTATTGAATTAATATTAAAGTGAAAGCGGTATATATAAAAGAAATCCTGAGTATTTAAAAAAAGATGGATTCTTTTAAACTAATAATTATGAATTATTGAATCAATTCAAAAGTAGTTATGAAGCTGGGAAAAATTATTATTCAAGTATTTATTAGAATATTGTGGCTTCAACAAAAATAAGCAATGCAAATAAAAATTTATTATTAGGATTATATTAAGATGATTTATGTAATCATATTGCTTAAAAATTACCTTTTTGTTCCTATGAAAATGGGAAATTTACACATTTTCCTAATTACCCTAAACCATAAGAAATTAATAACAATAGAGAACGTCTTAAACAAGGATTCAATGGAATTTATTAAGAGTATATATATATATTTAAATTCTTTAGAGTTTCAGCTTTGTTTGCTAGTAAATTTGTTAAAGAACTTAATGGAGATTTGGAAACTAATTCTGATGAAATTAAAAATTTTTTACACACACCAGAATATTCATAAATCCTATTACCTTATTTTTATGATTTAAATTAAGCTATTGAATTATTTTATGATACAATAATAGCTACATCTGTAGACATTTTAGAATTGGATTATCAAAATTATTTGATATATACTATTATTTATGGGTTTAGCGTATCCTCTATATTATTTTATGTAATCATTTATAGCACACGGAGATTATAAAGAAAAATCAGAGCAATTCGTCAAGCCTTAATATTATTACCGCATGAAAGTTTATTGGATGCTTAAGTGTATAGTGCAATCAAAAGATTTGAATAAGGAATGTGAAATATCATTGATATTTAATGAAATAAAATATTAATATATAGAGATCTATTCTTTATTAAATTAAATATTATTTGATTATCCAATAGGAATAAGAATATATAAATGGTTCAATTTAAAGTTGATAACAAAAGAAATCTAAAATAAAAGAATTAAGTACTTCTTGCTATACAAATGTGAATACTTAAAGAATAGAGATTAATCACTATCAAAAAATTCATTTTTCTGATAACTAATTAAATCAGTTTCATAATCAATGTTATCATTTGAAAATCTTCTAGAATTCTAATATTAAGGATTGAGAGATAGACATTATACACTTCCTTGCAATATATAGATAAATGACCTTGAAGTGATGCAACAGTTAGTCTCTTTTTTTCTTCTCTACCATTGAATGTATTTCTACTTGATATTTATGGAGGAGGGGCCAATAAATTGAAGGAGCTAAAATTACTGTGAGTGTACTTTTATTAAAATAAAATTCCTGATAATTATTTTTCAATTGACTTTTTCATCTCAACTGAATTATGTGGAATCAATGAATCAAAATTAGTAGATGATCTTACTTCAGTCCAATCATAATATCCATCTAAATTAAGCTTTAATGAATCAGCTGCCTTCTTCAATTCAAAAGTAATCATCTTGTAATTTGGATCAGCCTTGAAGGACAATTGACGAATATAACTTTATTTATGTTAACATTTACTCAAATATCTTTTGAAATTCCTTTGGCTGATCCCTAAATATCTCTTATTGCATTAAGATCTTCATCTCACCTACTTTCTTTGTTCTTTCCTAATCTGTTACATTTTACAAATTCTGCCAAGGCAACTATCTTGATATTAAAATAATATTACCCTCTTATAAAATATAGTATGATGTACATCATTGATTCTAAATCATCTTTTCTACTTAATTCATGGCCTAAATGGGCAGCTATAGATGCATAACGAGTAGTTCCCAAAAATGATCGTTATTCACGGAAAGGCCTGAAGTTATCTATACATATACATATGATGGTTATTGGCATCCTTATAGACTTTACTTATTCCGAAATCGATTAAGTATATTTTACCATTGTCTTTTCCAGATCCAAATATAATGTTTTCTGGCTTGAGATCTCTGTGTATGACACCTTATTAATGTATTTTCTCAAGCACATCAATTAATTAGATCCCTATCAATAATGCAGTCTTCAGTGTAAATCGTTTCAGCTGCTTAAAATGGTAAGAAAGATCTTTTCCTAATAGCTACATCACTAAAGTGTTATAACCATGTTCCTCTCCAAACCATAATAATTTTGGAACTCCTTCAATAGCACCTAATCGTTTGAATATTTGAAATTCTCTATCTAGTGATCTCACTTCCTCATTTTCTTCTTTTTCAATCTTTATTGCTACTTCTTGTTTATTAATTTAATCGAGTCCTTAATATACGATTCCGAAAGACCCAGATGATAATTTCTTTTGAACTACAAATTAATTGTTGAAGATTTTGTTCTATAGTAGCATAAATAATTATATTAAAAGATCAATTGTTTTAAAATACTATCTTTATTTCAAATTTAATTAATTGAATACTAAAATTAAAATAATGGATTATTATGAGGCTTAAATAGAGGAAAAAGAATAGATGCTTTAAAAAGCTGCTTAAATTATTGAAAGTTTAAAATTAGATGTAACTAAATTAAATAATCAAAAAATTAGTTTGAGAACCTATTAATCCAATATTAGAAAAGTGAGAATGAGAAAACTTAAATCAAAGCTTCTTTTTCGAATTGGGATTAGATGTAATAAATTGAATAACTTAAACTGTTATTGACTTAAGAGATTATTAATTTTCACCCTGAACAATTTAAAACACCATTTACTCAATTTAACTATAAAAATGAATTAGAATTATCACTTTAAAGAGAAGCAAAATTTAAAGATTTTCTTTTCTCAATTAATGAAAATGTTAAATTATTAATAGAATCCTATTCAAAATGCATTGATGAACCAATCACTTAAGGAATATAATAAATATTGTTTGAATTTGAAATTTGGGATAAATGCTAAGAATAAAATAGTATTTTATAATTACAAATTGCAGAACATCAAATTCTAACTTATACTAAATAAATTTCTACACATTAAGAAATGTCAAATATTTATAATTAATTAATAGAGAATGACTAATATAAAGAACTCTAAAGTGAAGAATGCATTTATAATCAACAATTAAAACAGATATTAATTGTTATATAAGAAAATACATAGATCACTTAAAAAATGACTCAGAAGATTGTTGAATAATAAACTAAAATTAAAGAAAATACTTTAGAAATTGTAGAACTAAAAAAGTAAATAGAATAGTTGCAATTACTCAATGAATAAATAAATAATCAAAAAGAAGAATTGCAATCAGCTTTAAATCAGTCTAAATAATAACAATCAAAATTATAGTAATAAACAATTGAATATTTATAAATGATTGATGAATATGAAAGAATTTTTAATTCAGAAAAAGTAGATGGAGAGGAATACAATAAAGTAACTGAATTATTTGAGCAATCTTTAATTGATCTTGAGAACCTATAAACTAAATATGAAAAAAAAGAAATCTAAGTAATAGATTTATAATAGTAATTAAAATGCAAATAAATTCAATTTGATACTACTTTAAAAGATATCAAAGAACTACTTGACAAATACTAACTCTAAAAATAAGATAATATTCTTCTTAAAATATATTAAATTTGTAATAAAGGGAAATCTAACTGTTAAAATATTCCTCCAAATTAACTTTTATTACAACTTTCAAAATCACTTTAAAAAAGAAGTACTACTCCTATGAATGCATAAAAGATAATTAATTGATATTTACTTTACATCTAAATATTTATTTATATATATTTAATTTATTATGAATACATTAAGTTCTAATCCAAAAAAAACTATGTTTTACGCTGCTGCATAAAGTAAATTACTATCAAATTTTAGATATGTTAAATTCTAACCAATCCTCAATGTAAAATCTAAAACGTAGCTTGTTTTAATTAGCCTTATTTCCTTAGAGTCATCAAAAGGATCAGTTAAATTTATCTTTGAACAATAACTCTGATAGAGCATAAGCAAACTATTCTCTTCCAAGAAGAAGCAATTTAATATAAAATGATAGGGATCGATCATTATCTTACAAATAAAATATATCAATGGAATAAAATGGATCAGTGGAAAGATTATAAAATGCCTATAATATAAAAGGACATTTTTAATTGATGAACGAAGATCCAAATTAAATAGTAGAGAAAGAATAAAAAAAAATAGAGTATTCTTTTCTAATTATGCTATAATAGGTTGAAGGTGTATTTATTAAAATAAATAGAGGAAAAAAAGAACCAATAGAAATATGAATAAGAAAGAAAAAGAATCGAAGATGCTAAGGCTGAATAACTAGTATAGAAACAATTAGAAGAAATGAGAGCTAGATAACATTCTAAATTTGAAAATTCAAATATATAGTAGTAACCTTAAGGTAGTATTTGGTTGATATATTATTATATAAGAAATATCCAGCATAATCAATGTAAGCAAAGGCAATTTAATAATAATCTGTGTCACCTAAGAAAGAAGGCATATTTATGTAAATCTATAAACAAAAACAATAAAATATAGTCTCATAATAGACAGATATTCTTTAAAAAATTAATCATCTTCAAGTAAATAATAATTGTATATATTTTAGAATGATATAAAATCTCAATAAATTACATAATAATAATAAAATGATGTAAATTCAGTGAGAAATAATATTAAATAAATGATGAAAAAATAAAGTTCTATGAATCCTGAATAAATTAATAAAATTTACAAAAAAGATATATAATAATTGAAAGAAAGATAATTGGATTGTGAAACTATTTTTATTCCAGCTAATTAAAAAATAAATACTGATGTTGATATTTTATAATAAAATGAAAATACTATTTAAGATATAAACAAATCAACAAACAGCCTGAACTTTACTAAAAGTTCTTAAAATTAATTACTTTTAAATAATACATCTACAATTAGTAATTAAGTTAATAATAATTCTTAATAATAAGTCAATAATTAAATAGTAAATCATTCAAGATTAACTATCAGTTAGTTATCTTCTAGAAATAGATCATTATCAAATGAAAAATAACTTTTACCTGATGTTTTATAATCAGATAATATTCAAGATGAAACTAAATTAGTTTAAAAACAAAATAAAGTAAAAAATAATTCTAAATTTTTAGCCAAAATAAAATAATTTGTAATTAAAATTACCTCATAGAACAACAATGTTAATGTAAATTCCTTCAAAAAAGTAAATATATTAATATAATGAATTAGCTAAATATAAACTTAAAAATCAGAAGAACCAAAATCATCTTAAAGAAATTGATTATATATTAATATAAAAATAAATAATATCACAAATAAAAGATATAAATATTATATATATTCACTTTAACTCATTTTTTTTTATTTTAGGAGTTCCATGATTTGAAACACAAATTTTACTTGGAGTAAGATGTCTTGATCTTAAACTCCTCATAGAACTTTTTAAATCTTCGAAATTCTTGGAGCTATTAATTAAATTTGTTCTACCCTTTACAAAAAAATTTTATTGCTAATTCAAATGAATTGCTTTTTTCTTTTAATTACTATTATTAATTGTCATTTTAGTTGAGAACATTTTCTTAGCTAATTCAATGAGTAACTCATTTTATTATGGTGTATTTCGAGCTGTAGTTAAACAAGATTTAGTAAATTCAATATTTCCAAGGGATGCTTATCTTTATTTTAATTATGGTGGTTTTTTTATAGTTTAAATGGGAATATCAGCTTTAGATGATTATTTATGAGCTGAAGATTATCTAGATGTTTGTATAGGTTTTGCAATACGTTAAGTTAAAGGAGGAGAATTAATTTGTTTTTTTTATTTTAATTACATTTCTATAGTTTTTTTTAAGGTTCCTTGACAATGTTAATAAATGAGTCTTTAAGCTTCTTGTGATGGCTTAAATTAATTTTAAATTTGTTTGTTTTGATTAAAAATTTAAAATGGTTTAGATTTACTTTTTGGTTCACCTATCATTTGGACTAAGTCTTTGAGTACAGTTGTATTACTGATTCTAGAAATATCTGTAGATTAAAGTTTGAGATCTTTTAATAAATACTTGAGTTGACTAACAGAGCAATCATCAGAAGAATCTTTGACTTTGGTTGGAGTCTATTGTTTTACTTCTTCATAAAGTCCTAATTCAATTTTAACTCTACAATATTAGATTTCTCTGACTTTTTCCATTCTTTTATTTATAACTTTACAATGAAAGTTTCTTGGAATATTAATGTGGTATTTATAATATTCCAATAATGAAGGAATTCTATCATCACTTTCAAAATATCTATAAAATCTTTTGTAATGATATTATTATTTTCATTACCTTCGCATATATTCTTTTTCATCACCAAACTAAACATTATCTTTGTTTCGAATAGTAGATTTTACTTACTTCTCATCTAAAATATCATTAATGTCTTTTTCATAAAAAAAGTTTTATGACTGAGAGTATTTGGAATATAATGCTCTTTTTAGAATTAACTAAAAAGATCCATCAGTGGTTAATTTTTGGCAAAACATACATTATTTAACTTACATTTATATTTTAATTATTTTTTATATATATATTGTAATATAAAAACATCACACATCTTTACCAAGGATTCCAAGAGTATTTTAAATGGTTCTAATGACAGATCTTAAATCATCAACAACTTTATCTTATTAATCAAATCTATTATTCATTTCATCCTCTATATTATCAATTTATAAATGAAATTCTTTAACAGTATTGTTTCTAAATCCTTCTGAATATCTATTCTCAGATTATAATGAATGATTAATATTTTTAATTAATTCTTGATGTTTCTATTCCTTTTCAATAGCTTCATTCTTAATTGCTTAATCAATTGATTATGATGTATCTTTGATAGTATTTAATATTTTTTTTTCATTTGTGACTCTTGTTTATTTCTCCAATTCAAAATTACCAAATAATTCTAAAGGTATAATTAATTAAGAATACAATCAATAGATTTTTAAATATTTTCAATATTTTCTTTTTCTGTTCTTATTCTATCCAATTTTTCTTATTCTATTGCTTCATCTAATTTTACAATGTCAGAATCAAGAGTAGTCAATTTAGCATTTGTATGTGTTTTAAATGTAGTGTGTTATTCATTGTGCTTATTCTCCAAATCTATTTATAATATGAAATAAAATTGTAACTTGAAATATTAGTATTATTAGTTTTTTAGAATGTTTATATCTTTCCATTTAATTCTACAGCCAATTTAACAAACATCTATTTAGTTTAAGTGATTTTACTATTAAATTATTATACAAATAATACTCATAAACTTCATCAAACTTAGCTTATAAATCTGCTTTGGCTTATTCTCTATTCTTTTTCATGATTTCATAATCTTACTAAAGTTAGACAATATCTTTATCTAATGGTTTGATATTGCCTGTTATTTTAAATGTATTTGTAGTAAGTGCAGCAGTTGTCTCCATTACAAAATATTATATATTATATATATATATATCAATAAATAATATTTCATTTTAAAATCAAATATATAGAAATAATTAACAGAATAACAAGAGATGTGATAACACCATATTATAATATATCTTCTGTATCATCCACCTTTGGTTCAAAATGATTAAGTTTAGCCAAAATAGTTTCTTTAGTCTAAATAGGGGAATCTAATTCAGTTTCTCCAAGTTGTAATAATTAAGTTCTTGGTAATATTTACATTTAAATTAATTCCATTTTGGATGCTGAAAATGCAGAATAATTTTTGGTCACACCTAAAGTACTTTATTTAAGAATATCTAATTTAGGTATTATCTCATTATCACTTGGTGTTCCCAAGATACCTTGATCATATTCATAATGTCTTTCTGATGATTTCAATACATTGCTGATGTCCCAAACATATTTATCATTTAATTCTTACTATGAATATTTTACAAAATTTGGATCTTTAGAAAATCTACTTATTGCTAATTTTAATGTATTATTGCATTATTCTTGATCAGCATTCTAAAATGTCATTATCAAATAAAAGCATTCTATTAAATAAGAAATAAATACAATCAGGTTTATGATATTTTCCATGCCACTCTGCTTTAGAATTTATTTTTTCAACGAAATGTGAATTTTAATCAGGCTATTTAGATTTTGTATTTAGAAGTTTCTCAATATTATTGATAGTTTATGAAAATGCTGATTTAGAACCTCTTCTAAGTTGAAATATGATTTTTTCCAATTTAATACTGTATATTACAAATCCTCTATACACTGCAAATTCAACATATTCTCTATCTGTAGTTTTAGTTTAAGCTAGATCTCTCTAATTTATTAAGATGAAATATTACAGCTTCAATTTTAGAAGGTTATAATTATTTATTCGATCTGAATGAACTTTAAGGGTTGGATCTATAATTATATGATTAGATATACTTAATAGGATTGAAGGCTATTATCTTACTACCAGCTAATTCATCATCTGATGGGTTACCCATAGTTCCTTCATTTTCTATGTATTCGTTTTCCAATTTATCTATTAATTTCCTGATTTCTGTTCTTTTCAGTTGATCCAATTATTCAGAAGTTAACTACTTATCTTAAGAGTTTTACATGATAGTAATTAGGTATGCTGGATACTAGTTTAATTATTTAATTTAATGCATCATCCACTAATTGTAAGTTACTTTGGGGAAAAAGCATAAATAAAAAATAACACTCTAGAAAAAATGTTAAAGTAAAATTACTTTGCTGTTAATCTAAGATTCCAAACCATTCTGAATAGGCATTCTTATAGTTTAATTGTTTAGTATGAGTTGAGAAACACTTTTCAGCTTAATCTTTGACATCTTGGTAAGACGATTCATAGGATTTGTTACAACGTCGTTTTTAAATATGAGTGAATTCTTATCTATTACAATTAAAAATAGCAAAGCATCGATAGACCTTGCCTCTATTTTTATTATTCTCCCTAATTATACTCATTATTATATTATTTATTCATAACTATTTAACGCATATTAATATATATAAACATTCATAAGTTAGGTTTTGGATCTATTAACTATTAAAAATAAGATGATATTTTTCATGATTTCATTTAATAATTAAGATAATATTAAAGAAGATGTAATTTATAATATATTTCGTTTAGTTTTCAAATGTTATGTATTCTTTACTTGAATTAGTGTTCTTAAGTCATTGATCTTAATTAATTCTTCAAACCCTAAGTGTTTTATACTTTGTTCATATCTAAATATTAATGTGGATTATTCAAAGCATCTATGATGAATTTATCCCACATTGAATTTGGAATCTTTCTTTAAAGCATTTCTTTATGCAGAATACACAAGGGTATTTTTTAAGATGGATGTGTATTGGGTAATTTAGTTTTCTAAGCTAAACATTTAGAATAGAATATCCTTTATTGCTAATTATATTGATTTGTGTTATTAAGATCATTATCATTTTGATTTGCTTCACTATCATCTAATTAAGATGTTGATATCTTAGTCAAGATCTCACTTTTCATATCATAAAATTAATTTCTATCTTAACTCCCAGAGAACTTTGTTATTATTGTAGGTCTTCCATATGGAGAATTCTAAAATTATGATGGAGGTGGTAATTGTGAATTTCTATTCTATTCTGAAAGTAATAAAGAACTTCTATTCTATTCTGAATTCTATTAGAAAAAATAAGTAGATGATTATGATGCACTGTTTTAATTGTTATTTATTTATTTACTATTCACATTGCTTTAGTATTTAGGATTCATTTAATTATTATTGAGCTTTTAAACATCAATTCTAGGAGTACGAATCTCCTTTTCTAATTATGTTTACTTTTATAATCCTAAAGAATGCAATCTTTCTAAATACAATGCTATAGCTAATGAACCACGATAAGATTCTGTCATTGTTCGTAACTCTTAATTTAAATCCTATAACTTTCTCAATTCAATTTAGTTTGTATTTTAGATTATCTATATTTACTCACACATTTCATCTGCTCTAATCAAGTACTTATTATTTTCTTATTTCTATTCTTTTTAATTTAATTGTTATATTGAATCTCTCAACTTTGAAATCTTGAAATTTATTTCATCTAGATTCCTATTCGATTTAAGTACTGCTGTCACACTCTTTGAAACACTTAGACATTTCATAGTATGTTAATCAATCTCATTTATAGGTATCAAATTCTCACAATTCATGCAAGGAACCGAATATATAGCAGTTGCATTAGTTTTTGGTGCTCTATATTACAAATCAAGATTCTTAGTACTCTAACTATTAGGCTTAGCTGATCTTTAAGAAAAATAATCAGTTTACATTATATTAATTTTAATATATATGCATAAGAATCAACAACAACCATCCTTTTTCTATTGTACTTTTTATTTTTCTAAAGGTGTAGCATTACCTGTTAATGGTTTAGGATTTTGAAAATCTTAAGTTGGTGTTTATTTTTTTTATACATTTCCAGTTCCAGGACCTACTTTAATACCATATATCTAATAGATTTTATTAAATTTGATTTATACCTCTTAAGAGGGATCTATTTCACCAGAGTCAATCCGTTTTAAAATAGTTTAAGCCATTGATTCAAATACAGTATCAACATTTTCTCCTGTTTTTGCAGAAGTCTCAAAATATGCAAATCCATGCTTTTAAGCAAATGCCTATGCTTCATCAGTGTGTATTTCACGTCTATTGTATATAATTTATAGATATTATACTTTTCATCTAGATCTATTTTATTTGCAACTAAAGCCATTTCAATTTTATCACAAGCATATCCTTAGATCTCTTAATACCATTTTGCTACACCTTCAAAAGATTCTCTTGAAGTCACATCAAAAACTAGAACACCACCAATTGATCTAATTTATTTTAGGAATGCTAACCCTCTATAATATGAGCGTGTAATTGATTTAAATGCTTCTTATCCAGCAGTATCCCAAACCTACAATCTTATAGTCTTATCATTAATTTTAGTGTTTTTTGATCCAAATTCGACACCAATGGTTGCATCATGTTCATTTCTGAATCTAGAATCAGTAAATTATAGAAGGAGACAACTTTTGCCAACACCTTTGATATGGTATTGATTGGGATTTACATGTATCACCGATGATAATGAATTTCAGAAGATAATGATAATTATTCATTAATTATATCAATTAAGTGTATCAGTCAAAAAATTACTTAAACCTTTTGGATAAGATTTAAGTTATTCAATCAATGGTAACTACTTATTATATAGATTGGCATATTATTATATGTGATGCTTTTGTAATCTATATTTATTTGAATTTTCTAGGTTATGTACATCTAAAGTTATTTGATCAAGTTATTGAAACCACATTGCAATTCCTGAAAATTCATGAATACTTAATATTTAAGATTGAAACTAATCAAGTATTTTAATAACCAATGATGGTAAGTAAAATATACCTTCAACAATAATATAATCCCAGAATCTGAGACAATATTGTAATTGGAAATTGTATAAAAATAATGTGAGTATGATTTTAGTTAGCCAAAAGGATTCCGGATAATTGTGTTCACGATATAAATGTTTGTATAGATGTGGGAGGTGCATTTGTAATAATTTCTAAGTAATAAATTCCAAGAATCCAAGTAATTGAAAATTTGAATCATAATTAAAATAGAGCATAAATTTAGGATGTGTAAATAGAGTGACTAAACATTAATAACTGTAGTATTCATCACCACCTGAGACTAGTAGAAGGAATCCAGCTATGAAATTCATTCCTTGACAATAACCTAGTTTTGGATAATAGTTAGAAAGTGCCTTTAGAATGTTATATAATTATAAATGACCTATAGTATAATCATCTTTAGTTGATTAAAAGAACGGATGATTTATAAGGGTTCTTTTAATATCTTTATTGATAAGTTCTGAAGATCCTGTATAATTGTATGGATATTCATTTTTCAAGAGTATGGATTTCCAAGCTGCCCATCTGAGTTTAGATGGTGGTCCTTATCTGACTAAATTGATATAATGTTATTTGCTCATGATATAGTATGTTTTAAGTGATTTTTCTAATGGAAATGTACAATGATGGTATTTTTGAATGAGTTCTGATTCCAGATCATAATCTTCAAAATTTGTAGTTTGTAGAATGATCTTCCATTCTTATTATTTGTAATGGTCTGAATCTGTTCTATTTAGATATGGTCCAATCTCATGTTTTTATTGATATGAGTTTCTTTCAGACTAAGTGAATGATGTAGGTGGAATAAGTGGAGGTATTTTTTTTTTATGACAACTTGAGAGTAAATTGGACTATCCCATTTTTCAAAATCCTGAATAAGATTTCGCTATTTGAGGTGTTAAGTTTCAAATAAAATATTTATGTAAAAAATAAGCGATTTACCAAATAGACCTGCAAGATCATAAAGGTTGGAACAAATAAGTAGACGGATAAATCTGATTTCTAATCATTTTCCAATGAAGTTTATTTAGTAAAATCAAGCGATTAATATTTACTCAGTTGATTTTGATCCACCAATAGCAGATGATGCAAGGAAATTGAGAGAAGAAATAGTTAGATTGGCAACTAAAGATCTTTAAATTTAAGGACTGCAAGAATTTACAGTAATAAATATTAAGATGATTTTAGTTAAGAGGAAAGAATATATGGTCATCATTCAATATTAAAGATCGTCTAATTGCTAAGGCATCTTTTTAAGAATAAGAATATGTAGTTATTGCTCTCCATAAGAAAGAATACACTTTATAGGACCTTTCAGAAACTGTAACAAACCCAGTCACATAATCAATTAATGTAGCAGTCAAGAGATCGTTAAAAGAAATGGGAATGATAGAAATAGGTAGACAATCTAAATTTTATGATCCTAGAAATATTGAATGCAATAGAGTATATAAAATAATATTAATATTAGATTAATGAACATGGATTAAAAGTCTGGAGAGGAGTCAAAACTTCTTTCTAATTATATTAAGGTAAACCTTTTCTTTAAATTGATTTTGCCTCAAGAGTTCTTAGAGATTAAACTGCTTTAGAATTCATGTTCAGTCTCAATACAAGAAATATTCAAGACATTAAAAATGAAATGATTGGATTGAGTGTTCTAGCAGCTTATGGAAATTGTAGAATATATAGAATAGATGAAATCGATTTTAGTCTCTCTCCTATGCAATCATTCTTATTATAAGATGGAAAGTCTATCACTTATTAAGAATATTACAAATAAAGATATAATATTTAAATCAGAGATCTCTAATAACCTCTCTTAATGTATAGAGATAAAAGAAATTAAGATAAAATTGCATATTTAGTACCTGAATTATTAACAATGACAGGATTAACAGATCGTTAAAGAAGTGATTTTAAATGCATGTAAAGTGTAGCTAAATATACTAAATTAACACCACAATAAAGAGATGAAGAAATATATGGATTCTATTAAAATTTAAAAAATCACCTTAGTAAATAGAATATTCAATTAAGTGATGATTAAAATGTAGGTGGATTTTAACTATAAGCACCTAGAATTTATATGGGTAATAAAGAATATTAAACTGATTAAAGTGGATTCTTTATGATCAAAGATCCTGTCTTTTAAGGATCTCATATTAGAGATTGGTTTATGGTATATTAATCTAAAGGTAAGAATGATGATCAGGATGTTGATTTTATAGTTTAAGAATTATAAAAATAAGGAGAAAGAATAGGAATCAGAATTGAAAAACCTTATTTTGTTATGCTTAATGATAATAACATATAAAATTGGTTGTAAAGATTAACAGCTGAAATTGGAGACAAACCTCCATAAATGATTGTCACTTATGTTAATGAAAGAGATAAAGATAGAATCTATGGACACATTAAGAAATATTGTTTTTAAGATTAAGGAATCAGTCATTAAAATATATTAAGTAAATTCTTAAAAACTAAAAATCCTTCTAGTGTTGCTTCCAAAATTGCTTAATAGATGAGTATTAAATTAGGTAATCCTATATGGGCTATTCCAAAACCAATGGGCATTTCAGATAAAACTATGATTGTAGGTATTGATATATACCATAAATTATTAACTAATCGGAAATCTTGTATGGGATTTGTTGCTTATCTTGAATCTGAATGTTTAAATACATTTGCAAAACCTATCATAATGAGAGAAGGTTAAGAATTATCCCACGAAGTTGGTAGAGTGATCGTAGAAGCTATTTCTGCTTATTTTGAAAGGAATGGCAAAAAATATCTACCTGATACTATAATTGTATTTAGAGATGGAGTTGGAATTGCTTAAATTGAAGCACTTAAATAAACTGAAATTCAATAAATGAAAAATGCAATCAAAAGTATTAATAAAAATTACAATCCATAATTTGCTGTTATTATGATTAATAAGAAAATTAATGATCGTTTCTTTATGGTTAATGGAGGAGGCTAATAGTAATAGAAATAATAACTTTCAAATCCTCCTTCAGGAACTGTCATTGCAGATAAGATTACATCATCTTATTTTGATTATTTCATTACTGCTCAATATGTTACTTAGGGTACTTGTACTCCAACTCATTATCGAGTATTAGAAAATAATACCAATTGGAGTGAAGAATTATTCTGGTAATTAACTTATTATTAATGCTTTAATTATTAGAATTGGACAGGTGCTGTAAGGTATATCTTTCATTATAATATCTTAGAGTACCATCATGTGTATAATATGCACATAAATTAGCATATTTAATAGGAGACACTTATTAAGGAAGCATTCATAAACGATTGGCACATTTATAATGTTGTCTATGATTATTTTTATTTAATTTACATTTATTATATAAATTAAATTTTATAAAATTTTACATATTTAAATAAATAAATTATCATAAAAATGTAGTAATATCAAAAAACCTTTATTGGGAAACCAATAGATCGAAACCTTATTGTTAGATCTACACTTAAGTTACCATAAATTAGGTAAGATGTCTGAAAGTCATTAGAGTATTGGAATAATGAATATTCCTAATAGGTAATCAGAACATATTCCCAATTCACGTTTACATACAAAAACTAAAACTAGAGATACTATTAAAGCAGTTGTTAAAGAACGTCCTCATTTTAAACAGTTGCCAACTGATAGAACTATGCCTACATTACCATCGTTAAATTCTCCAAGGTCTGAAGATGAGGGAGAATAAAGTCATAAAAGTTTGTTTTCAATAAGAAGAACTGTTATTGATACTCTCTCATTGCGTCAATCTCGTAGGACTAGTGTAGAAAAAGAAAGGTTTAAAGAAGAAAAGAAAGAGGAAAAGAATGAATAAAAAAATTATGATGAAAGAGATGATGGCAAATAATAAAACAAACAAGATGTAAGATCTTAAGATTAATAAATCATTCATTAAAAACTAAGCAAATAATATGATGAATTTAATGTAAATCAAATAAAACTAGATGAAGTCTTAGAAGAACCAGTAGAAGAAATAAGACCAAAGAAGGAATCTTAATCAATTAGACCCAAAAATGAAAGTGTTTCTTCACAATTCACATAACTTACTGATGAAATACATTCTGTTTGGGATAATGTTGATTTGTATATGAGAGGAGTACAATTTGATGAATTTGATTCATAAGCTTAATTACAATCCTTTTTGTAACTTTACAAAATGAGAAGTGGAGGATTCCCTGTAAGTAACTCATGATTAAATAAGGGCTAAAGAGAGAACTTGTCAAATGAAGAAGTAATCAGAAGAGCTGCTGAATATGCTAAAGGCAATCGCCAAGTATTTAAGAAATATTTTCCAACTAAACAAGTAGTGTTTGAAAATGACGAAGATTATACATAATCATATGATGTTAATAGTGATGCTAATTTTTAAAAATTCTAAAAGTATATTCAGAAATATAATCAATAATGAGAATACTAATGAATTATATCTCATAATCATAATTAACAATATCAATTTATAAAATCATAATGAGTAAACATTAAATTCTACTCCATCTCCCTTATAAAACTTATTCTAAAATTCCACCCTTTTTATATAAATATTATATTATACCAATGTAATCTTAGAGAATGCAAAAAACATTCCATTGTATCCATACACATCAACACTCCAAAACTCACTAAAGCCCAAATTGGATATCTTAATAATGCCTTTATTTATTAAAATAATTTACCCCTATTATACTTCCATCAGTCATTGGACTTGACAAAATCAATGAATAAAAAACATCTGCCAACTAAGAATGTGCTAAACTCAATGCCCATAATCTCAAATAACTAGCTGTATTTGATATCACACCTAATACAAATTCAATTGTTTCTATTGTTTCATGAACTATCAATTCAGTAAATTCTTCATCAGGAGTCAATTCATTGTGATCATGTATTTATAGCAATGACTTCTCTTGTTGTGTTTCTTCTTAAATAGTCTATAATTATAATTCAATCACTTAAGATCCTTCTATTGATGATGTACTATTTTTTATTTTTACATTATTTCTCATTTTATATACTTAATAACCCTTGATTATATGTGAAAACCACATCCAAGGAATACTAACAACTGCAATAATAATTAATATTGCCTATATTAATTCTTAAGAATTAACATTCCACATAGATGGTCCTTCCACTGATCCAAAAGATAAAACCATTGTAATCATTGTATTTATAATACTTGGAGCCAACTCTGGTGTGAATTACTTTACCCATTTAAAAATTATCAAGAAATCCATGTAACCTATTGTTGAAGTGAGAAAAAGAATCTAAGGTAAGAACTTACAACAGAATCCATAAGTATCCTTTTTATTTATGTAGTTACATCCAGACAAACAAATACCTAAACACATATGAAAATAAGCAATGATAACACTTAATTTCATTTTAAAAGAATCATCAAATTCTAAATTATCTCCCCAAGCTGGATCTAATCCAAATGGATAAGTACAATCCTATGGTTTATTTGGAGTCATTTATCCATCAACAACATAACATGATCCAAAAAGATTTAAGGATAAACTCACAAAATCATTATAGATCCAACCACAATAAAAACTAAAAACACCCATTAATAAAATCAAGTATCTAAATTCATAGAAGGGTTCAAGTTTATAAAAAATATTATAGATAGCAAACATAAGTAAACAAAAACCATGACCAATATCACCAAACATAATTCCAAATAAAAATGGAAATGTTATAATAGTAAAAAGAGCAGGATTTATTTCTCTATATCTAGCAATTCCATATGTATTCACTATTTGTTAGAATACTTAAGTGAATTCATTTAATACAAAATAAGTTGGAGGAGTAGTGTGAGGTACTTTTTATGAAATTTAACAACCTGGAATGTCTCTATTTCTTTCTTTAACAATCAGAAGTACTTCATTTAATTAAGCACTATCTTTTTTAGGAATCCATAATTCCCCCAAAAAGAGATTACCTTACATTTTTAATTTATTCAACTAAATATAAAGTTGTTTTTCTTTGGATATATACATATTATAATGATCTATTAATCTAATTCCTTCAGTTTATTTAAGTAATTCTTGAATAAATGAATTTAATTATATATTAGTTAATTCTATAAGCTTGATAAG
Organism: Paramecium biaurelia; assembly: GCA_000733385.1. Classification (NCBI taxonomy): domain Eukaryota; phylum Ciliophora; class Oligohymenophorea; order Peniculida; family Parameciidae; genus Paramecium; species Paramecium biaurelia. Next base: position 37,476 of record JPFL01000355.1, read on the forward strand.
ACAACAATAAATACTTATTTGATTTCTTTGAGTTTGACAGTTAAATCATTTTAAATTTTATCAAATTCTTTAAGATTAAGTGGTAGTGTAAATCTATTGAGAGACATGGATTCTTAAACCTTTTAGAGTTTCTTCTTTAATATGATTCCTTGATCTGGATACATTACAATATAAATAGCTTTTTAATTTTATAATCTAATATGAACAAATGCATTTCCTTTGGTTACTCTGAATACCATTCTTTGAAATCTAAACAATAAAACAATAATATTACTGATATATTTCTTCTTATTTCAATGTGCCTATAAAATAATCAATTTTAGAATCTCTTGAAACAAAAAAATCATCTCCTAAGTATATTCTGCATTCTTATAAAACATCCAATTAATCAATAATTATGCTTTATTACTCAATCAATTATTCATGATTTCTATTAAGCTCTAAGAATGAATTGACCTTAGCATTAATTTAATCTTCCAATGTATCTAAATATTAATGAGTATGAATTTTGGGAAACATCTTATTATTTGTTTTATTAGACATTTGAAACTGTTTATGGATAGTTAAATTTTTAGCTGTTTCAATTAACAAATTCAATTTACTAAGTAAATCATCACATCTTATTTAGGATTAGTGAAATACCTTTTTATGTAATTGGCAAATGGTCTAGCAATAAGTGGAATAGAAGGATCATGATCTATGATTTCTACTTTTCCCATATATCCCAATTGATCCATAACTGCCCAAGCACTTTCTCTTGGCATAATTAGTTAATACAATGACATTTCTTGCGATCTTAACATATTATAATTAATTATTATAATTCTATTTATTTTAATGTGGATGCAGTTGACCATAATATATTATAATTATGTTTGATTCTTCAGATAGTATAATTCGAAATAATTTACCTGATGGAGAATTTAAAGGCCCTATTCATCATCTCCTGAGTAACAGAGTAGTGTTACAAGAAGGTGATATTTAAGGAGGAAGCTTCAATTCTTTTACAGTACCTGAAAACATAATCTTGTAAAACACTCCTCCTAGAACTCCAAAGAATATGGAAAGATTCAAAACTATGGGAGGACGGAAGTCTGAATTTCAATCTGCTTATGAAGGAGAAGAAGTTGATTCTCTAAAAGACAGCAAACCTCAATTTTTGAGATTAATCATTGCAAAAAGTTTACAAAATAACTTTATCAACAATCTATGGAATAGATCATATTTAAGGAAACTTCATCAATTGTCTGCCTATTAAATTGAATAATTAGATGATTTATAAATTGAATCAGATGGCTTTTCAAATATTGTTCATCCTAATTAGAGATCCTTAATGCAATCTCTAGCTTTCTGGAACTTAATTGATGTATTTACTCCTTATAGTAAATTCATTGTAATTTGGGATGTCTTCTAAATTCTTACATATATTATGATCTTCTTTTGGTTACCATACAAGATCTCATTTGAAATATATTATATAAGCGAATTATTTTATGGTGATAGTAACAGTAAATCTATAGAAATAATGCTTCTCTCAATTTTAGCTTTAGATGTAGTTGTTGGACTCAATTTAGCATTTATTTAGAAAGGATAAATTATAAAGGATCGGAAAAGAGTAATCATCAATTATTTTAATTAATATGCATTTGTAGATTTGGTAAATATTACATTTTATTTATGGTCTCGTTATCCACTGTTTCAGCTTAATTCTTTATCCCATACCTTAGTTCTAAAGACAGTAACATGCTAGTCATTTAAATAGTTCTCGGTGCAATCTTCTACATTCTCAGAATTACCAAAATTAATAAAATTTTAGCTTAAATCTAAGAGTAATTATAATACTATCTAGATTCTTTAACCTCAATGGATCACTTAATGATATGGTTGGTCTCATGAAATTACTCATGATAATTATATTTATAGCACATATTTGTGGATGTACATGGCATGGAATAGCACATTACAATTCAGCTTACTCTTGGTTGGATGCCTACAATCTAAGAGATAGAACTAATGGTACTCGATATAATTATTCAATTTATTGGGCTACTATGACTATGACCACTGTTGGTTATGGAGATATTACAGCTCAAAATGACCTCGAATTATTAATAAATAATATTACCATGTTTGTAGCAAGCATAGTTTTTGCATATTCTGTTAATAGTATAGGAATATTTGTGTCTAATATGTATAAAGGTACTATGGAATATAGTAGATCTGTTACTCTAATTAATACATTTATGTCTAAGAACAAGATTCAATTTGATTTATAGACTAGAATAAGAAGTTATTTGGAGTACATTTGGTAAGAAGAATAAGAAATGAATGATGATGAAGTTGGTTCAATAGTAAAAAAATTGAGTAGACATCTTTAAGATGAATTGTAATATTAATTAAGAGGGAATATTCTTAAGAATTGTAAAATTGTTATGAAGTTGTTTTCTGAATAATTTGTTAAGAATCTACTTTAATCTATGGAAGAATTATCATTTAGTCCAGAAGAGAGAATAATTACATGTAATTAAATAGATGATTGTTCATTATATATAATTACAAAGGGAGAAGTAGAATTAATATTCTCAGGTAAAAATTAATTAGGTGATATGATTAAGAGAAACTCTATTAAATTACTTAAGTAATATGAATGTTTTGGAGAAGTGGCATTCTTTACAGGAAATCCTAGAACAGCTACTGCTATATCAAAAGGTTTTACAAGAGCATTTAAAATAAAAAGAGAAAATTTTATAGCCATTTTACAATCATTTCCAAATGATTATGAAAAGTTCTGTGATGCAAGAGATAGATTAATTAATAATGAATTTTCTTCTCTTTAATTAAATTGCTATAGTTGTAATAGTAATAGACATCTTATAAATAATTGTCACATTTTACATTTTTGTGCTGATCAAGAAATGATACTCAAAAAAGAATTATTTCCAATTGAATAACGTAGAACCATGGCATTTAATAGAATTAAAAAAACAAAGGCAGTTTGTGCATTTATTATGTAGAAGTATTATTCAGGAAGAGCACATGATTTAATTTAAGATCTGTATCAATTAGAGAGAGGTGGAACTGATATTGAAGAAGGAGATTCACATACAATGCCAATGAATGATGCATATGAAGATGAAGAAGGTAAAAAAGATAATTAATATTAAATAGATTTGCCTTCTTCTATAAATCAATAAAGAAGTTAATCTAGAACTATGAGTAAGTTAAGTTCAAAATAACCACAATAATAAGAAGGTGAAGATGAAGAATAATATAATAAAGGATATCTTCGTAAATCTTATCCTCCTAGATAAACTGTTTAGACAGCTGGATTTGGAGGTAATGCAAAAAATAAAGAAAGTATTATCATATTAATATTAAAATAATAGTTACATGGAATGTAGAATAATTAAGTGATTCTTTAGATTCATCAGAAGAATAAGATGAAGTCATTCCTTTATAATAATATACTTAATAAAAATCAAATGAATAGGCTAATAAATAATAACCAATGAAGAGACAACTTTCAAGAAGTGGGTCTACAGATGATCAATCTAAAGTTCCTACAGAAATTCGACTTGCTAAATAGTAAGTTTAATAGAAAAATCAATCAGATCTAGAAATTCGTCATGCACTATCAAGGGAATAAGCTAGAAAAATAACAGGTAGAACAAGAACACATAATGATGATCCAACTTTAATCACTGATAATATGACTTAAAATAATGCAGGTTAATTATTATAAGCTCCTACTATTACTACAATTATTTTAGCATTTGATAAAATGTGCATCTTTTAATTTTATCAGCCTTTAAATAATTATGATGCAGTCATCAAAAGGTATACATTTTTTAATAATCATTAAGATACACAAGAGCACAAAAGTTCTTTGGAAAGAAAAGATTATATCCTGAGACCTCTCTATATTCATTTTATTTTATGGCAATTAAAAAAGGATATAAACTCAAAAAATTAGGATAATCAATCCCTAGTGGATTATAAAGATTCTCTGCTGGTGGTGCAAAAGCACTAAAAAAAGCAGTTAAAAGATTGAAATAACCATATTTAGCAGAAAAAAGTGATGTTTTTGTATAAGTTAAATGAATTATCTAATTTAAATATTTCTTCTTTTTTATTCATATTAAAATTGCATCTCTTAACACTTTAATTATTTATTAATTTGTTTATTTATATATAATTACAAAAGCATATTCTTAATTCCTAGATTATGAATTAAATAATTATTGATAAATTTAATATTGAGCTTTTTTCTATAATTAAATAAAAAAAGGGAAAACAATTCCTATAAAATTTGAGAAAAGAATTAAAAATTAATATGTTATTTATTTATAATATTGGATTAAAATAGATATTCGGTTATATAAAATTTAATAGTAAGTAGATTGGTTATATATTTATCAAATAAAAATTAATGAGTCACCTTGATTTTCTAAACTGAAAAAACTAAAAAAGGAATCACCCATTTCAATAATTTCAGTTGGTTCAAATCGACAAATAATGTGTCTATTTTCATTTGTAATTCTTAAACATTATTATAAGGGCATAAATTAAAAAGTTAAAGTATCACCTTCACTAAATGTAAAATTACCTTTTCTTAATAGTTTATATTTATTTTCATTCCATTCCTTTCTTTTTATTTCTCCTAATTTATTTATGATAAAATCAATTGAATAATGACATAATGTAGAACAAATACCAATCAATAAATTACCTTTCAAAGTTTGTATTCTCATTCTCCAAATAATACCTTGAACTGCTTATGTTTTTATTTTATGATTAATATAAAAGTGAAGAAAATCATTTTTTTATTTTGTAAATTGAATGAAGGACGAATTATTGTAGCTTCAACAGCTTATGTACCTGTAAATTAATAGTTTTAAGTAAACATTGTTTTAAATGAAAACTAATGAATAGTATCAAATGATTCTCCTTTCAACATTTTACAGATTTCTAATTCCAATTATTAATTTTTTTGATTTAAGTCATCTATTTTCTTATTTAATTTAGCAATTTGATTGTCTTTATTATTAAATTATTATTATACACAATCCTAGAATAATAATAATTATTTACATCAATAGAATGAAGTGAGAATTGTTTCCTTGACATTTTATGGTAACATTTCGAACATTCAATAGTGACTTATTCACATTAATTTTCATGTTACTATAATTCATTTTACAATTATTATAATCCACAACCAGAACAATTTATTCTTCTAAATGGACATTACAAAATATGCTTTTAAAACTACTCATATCCTGGCTTTGTTGTGCATTCTTCATATATACAACTCAATTATATTGAGTCTAATAAATTATGAATTAATGGTATAGATGTTTTTTTAAATGGTCTTTTGCAATTAGGACAATTAGGCAAAGTAGTTTCAACTTAGATTTATTAAGGCATTTCAGAAAAAGAACTAGATTAAGAACTGTATAATGATCCAGAGCCAGAATCAGGAGCAATAATTAAAGATTAAGAATAAAGCGATTCTTGTAGGACAACATCTCCGACTTAATCTTGAATCCATTTATTGATGCAAACTTCACAATATGATTAGAAGCATTTATCCTATCCACAAGCAACTGGTTTCCATAAAATATTTAAACAAATAGGACAAATTAAATGATCAACTTCTATCTTTGATTAATAGAGTAAATGTTTAGGGATTCCACTATATTTTAAAAGTTCCAAGGGATTTAATAAATTACTAGACTCTGTTTACATGATAATTAATAATTATATTATAATTATATAATCATAATTAACTCTGAAATAATTCTGAGTATCTGACAACCTTTTTAGACTCTAGATGATTCATCTTTCTTTTTATATTTGCTAATTCTACAAGAGAAACGACAGTTTTAGTAGCTTAGCCTTTAGTACTTAAATATTAAGTTGAACCTGCTAAACCTTTGAAGGTTTATCTAAATTAACAATTAATAGGTGATTTTTCATGTTTAGATGGAATTTATTCAGAGATATGTCTACGTGATTTTAATTATTTTTAAGCAGTTTCTTATTCTTTTTAATTATCATCCATTATCACTTTTATTGCCTTTTGAAAATATATAAATAAAATACATTTATATTAGTTTAAATCATTTATCGAATAACTTGATCTTCATTAACTTATTAATTCTTTTGTTCTTCTTTTTATCCAGATATTTTTTAATATAATTTCATTAAAGCAGATTCCTCTTCTAATTTTTATAATTTCTTTTTTGTTTATTTTAAACCTAAAGTATTACAATGTTTGATAAGCATTCTCCTAAATGGAGTTTTAGTTTAAGGTTTAGGTTTAAGTGATTATTCAAATAATTACTATTATTATCTTTTCTTCTTTAATCTTTCTTAAGCTTCTAAATATCCTGAAATTAATTGAAATTCTGTTTTAATTTCATTATTCAATTATTTCAAAGAATCTGTTTCTTTAGGTTCAGCTATCGCATTTTTACTAAATTATCTTTTAAACATTAGTATGGCCTTACCTAATTCACAATCCTATTATTATCTTTAATTTTCATATAGTTCATTCTTACATGTTCTTTAAATGTCAACAAGTGAATAGAATGCTTATTCTTTTTTTAATTAACTTACAATAACACCTGCTAATTCTGAATCCAATTTAGGGTAATCTGATTATTCAGTTTTACAATATTAAGTAAAATCTGTTGGTCTTGTCCTTCTTGAAAATGAGGATATAGAATTCTATTTAATCAATTTTGATTCACTTTCAGAAGTTACTAATTTATGTTAATCATAACCATCTTAAGTGGTAAATGATTAATAATTTTTTGAAATCTATTATTATGTAAATTCCCTTTCTGTTCTACTACCTTTTGGTACATTATATAATAGATAGGGAGATGGAGGTTTAACAGGAACAGGATTTAATTAGAAATATTATTATTTGTTAAGTTATTCTATTCTGAATTTAAGATAGAATTTTTTCATTTAATACTTTCTAATAATCATCTTTAACTTATAATTAGATTGCTTTCATTTCAGGATTAGTGTCATCTGATAAAAATGTAAATATCATATGTCTAATTTCACATTCTGCTAAGATATTATCAATATATTTTTATATATCTTATGCTCTACTGAAAATTAGGATTCTCAATTGATGTTCGTCTTCTAATCTTAAGATTTCATTACAAAACCATTAAGCTAAGTGGATACATTCCCTCATTTATGAATATTCAGATAGATATTCATAACATAATGATTATAGATATAAAATCATTACCAATTTCATTAAGTATTATTCAACAGGTTTTAGATCTGAATTATCAATAACATTTGGTGTATTTCTTTTTTATAAGATTATGAAAATTAATTATTACAAATAAGAATAAGCGATTTAGTATTATTTTAGTGAATTTTTAAACTCGCATAATTAAAAATATAGTTATCCAAAATTTTAGTAATGATCAACGAATATTTTGATTAATTCTATATTTTTTGTATGTTTTATTTCTTTAATTTATAATATCTTTTCCATTTTATGCATCACTTTTAAACTGTTCTATACTTCATTTGTAATTTTAAATAATCTTGCATATATTATCAGTTATTTCATTAACAATGTCCAACATTCATTTAAATAAAACTTAACTATTCATATTCATAACTTATACTTTTAGATTTCTCCTTTAATCTACTTAAATTTGCAATCTTTATTAAACTTCCAGGTATACAAATTGTTTATTGAATTCTTTATCTTAATCTATTCAATCCTATCTTTTATTCAATCTAGGCAGAATTTAATTCTTCATAATGTTCAGTTCCTCTTTCATTTTTTAACATTCTTTGAATATTGATATATATGACTGCTGTATATAAATTGCATCTATCAAGCAACAAATCTACTTTTGATATATTTTCTCCATGAATATATTCATAAAACAAATTTTATGCTGCTCTCATCAATCTTCTACTTATTTATATATTAAGTGTGCTCATTTCATTATGAGAGTAACTCATAAAATGTTTGTCAAGCAACAAGATTACTTTTCGATTCCCATTCTGATATATTTATTTATAGTACCTTTTTTAATAAACCAGAAGCATCATTTAAAATATTTTCAATTGGGTATTTCTTCATAACTGGTGATTCAGATTCCATTATTAATTATTTATTATATATTTATTTTTCATTATTCAAATTTTAAAAATTAAGATATTTATTGAGATACTTAAATTTGCAGTTGAATATATTTATTTATTTATTTTATGGATATCATTCTCAACTTAATTTGACCATATTTTAAATTCATTTTCATAAGATATACCTCCTCTTATTAATCCACTAATATATGAATAATATAAAATTATTTATCCAGAAATTATCTTTCATTGCTAACTCTCTCTCCATTCATACAATAACATTAAAGCTTTTTAATTGAGAAAACTCTAAAACCTTCAATCTTATTAGAAGATGAATGTAATTTATCCACTTTCTTATTCTATTTTGAAGATATGATGTGAATTTTCTACTTCAAACAGACTAATCTATTTCTTATAATCCAAGTACCCTTAAGAATTACAAATAAATGGAAATCATTTGATATATTAGTTCAAATTAATAAAATCTAAAAGAATTAATGAAGTTTAGAATGTTCATCTTAATTTTTTCACATCTAATAGGTTTAAATTTGTAAATGGCAGCTAACAAATGAGCATTGATTTTAAATTTTGGCTTATTTTTATTAAATTATATAAGATTTAATAAAACAATAATTTGTATATTAATTGAATCCATTATCAAAATGTTATAAATGTTTTAAATTTGTATAGAGTTCGAGATATAATATGTTTAGAGTCTTTTCATAAACTTGTCATGAAATTCTACAATTTTATTGATTTGATTGAATATATCTATAATCAGAGAGACAGATAATATGAAATTCTTTAATTATTGATTCTTGAATTCTTTAGATGATTATCATTGCTTAAGGGTTTTTGGGATATAAAAGTTAGACATCTACTAATATATCCCATAACACCAAAATAACTGTATCTAATGATTTGGTTATCATTTCATTCTTGAATTTATTAGTATGCATTGCCAAGAAAATGGAGGCAAAGATTTCATCATCATCATGATCAATTCCGAGTTTCATTTTTTTTTATAATTGCTTGCATTCTTATTAATTAAATAATGAATTTATCAACTTTTTCTAATGTAACATAATGGATTGTTTTTATTTTATCTATAATTGGAGTGTTGCTTTCATTGTTTTATATCTAGGCTTTTTTAAGGATCAATAAATTACATAAGAGTCCAGGTGATATATATTTTGGGATGTGTTTAGGAGAATTAATTATGATGTTGCATTAGTAAGTAAAAGTAAAAATTTATTAGCCTAACAGATTCTATTGTATTTATATCAAATGATTCAGACTACAATCTAAGTCCATTATGTTTTATCAATCTTGTGGCATTCACTTTTTCAGTCATACTTATCTATTCATATACAATTTAATTGTATATGCATATGATTGTAAGACTCATCTTTACACTACAAGCAAAAAAGATTAATAAATGGTAAGGACATTTAGCTACTTGGGTTATTTCAATGCTTTATGCTATAATCTCCTTAATATCTTTTTAAGAAAGTTATTGTGGAGTCAGTCTCTCCTCAACTGCACCATTTACTTTTATTATTTTATTACTAAGTTTTTTTGTCATAGCAATCACTACTAGACAATATATCAAACAAGAATGTGCTATCCATTCAAATGTAATTCATTAACATTATTATATATAGAGCAAACTTTAAAAGGAAGGTTCAAATTTTGTGTATTACATAACCAAATTATTTATTTCTTAATCTATAATAATGACTAGTTTCATTACTTTTGCAATGACTGCTTATCTCTTTGGGGAAATAAAAAAAAACTTTTCAGAAAATTGTTCATTATCTACAGGGGATAAAAATTGGTTAGCTATCCTTGGTTTTTTTGCTTAAATTTCTGCTGTTATATATCCTATAATAATTCCCATAATAAGACTTTCTGATCCATTTATTTTAAAGCATCTAAAGAAATAGTATTTTGCTAATAAATTCCAGTTAGAATCAAGAGATATTTCAATGATTCAGCAATCCTTTGAAGAAAATAGCACGTAATTATTTCTTATTCAATTATTTATAGACAATAAAAGAAAATTAGTCTTGATGGACTTAGTTAATCTTTAATTGAGCAAAATTCTTTTCAAGTTTCATAAGAATTTTAAAATTTTAGAAAACCTTTTACATAATCTGATTATATAAGAACTAATACTGCTATTTCAAATGGAAGAACTAGATTACTTACAATGTAAAATAAATAAGAGGATCCTTTTATTCATTAATTGACAAATTAATTGAGAAGTGAAATTATTAAAAGAATTATGGCTTTAATTTTAATTCAAGAACATGATAAAGAAATACCTATAATCTAAAATAAATACTTTAAAAAGATTTTAAGACATCAAGCAAAGTAAGACTATGATGATTAAGTTGTTTTTAATGTTAATGACATGTTTTTAAAAGAACATTTTTAAGAATAATTCAAAATTTAGAATAAGAAATTTAAAATGATTTCTTATGCTCCTGTCATATTCGATATACTTATGTATTTATATTTTTGTTAAATATTAGTAAAGAAGATTAAGATCATCTAGATCTATTAAATTGTTTGGATCTTGAAACTAATTAAGAATAAATTAGAGAATGTGCTTAAACAACTGGTGGAAAATCAGGAGAATTCTTTTTCTTTAATCATAACAATAAAATTCTATTAAAAACTATTAGTATGTCTGAATTACAAACTTTATTAGAAATGATTGAATAATATTTCTGGCATTGTACTAATAATCCTAATACATTAATTGCTAAGATTTTAGGTATATATACATTTGAGGGATTTGAAATTGGAAGAATATCATTGATTCTCATGAAAAATATTGGTAAAATTAATAAAATAGCTGTCTAACGTATTTTTGATTTAAAAGGAAGCAGTTATGATAGAGAAGTAATTAAATCATCTGGAGAATAAAATCTTTAATAATTTGAAACAATAATATCAAATGATAAAGTATTGAAAGATTTAGATTTCTTAAAATTAGAAAAATAAATTAACATAAATCCAGAATCTTGTACCTAAATTTATGAACAATTAGAAATTGACACACTATTTTTAAAGTCATTAGGTTTTATGGATTATTCTTTGTGTATTATGATTGTTGATTGGTTTAGTTTTTATCAATCTTAACTTTACATTGAAGTACAAGAAGAAGAACTTATTAATAAGATTATTAGTTAAAAAATAATAAAATTGTAACATTGTTATCCAAGCACTATCTAAAAGGGAATTTATTATCATATAGGAATTATAGATTATCTTTAAAAATATAATTTGTAAAAAATTACTGAGAAATATGCCAAAAAGTTTATGAAATTAGATTCAAATCTAGATACATCCTCATAAAGCCCTTATGAATATAGGAAAAGATTCCTAAGTTTTATGAAGAAAATATTATGATATATTTTCTATTAAATTATTGTTCTCAATTACATTTTTTCATTAATATACTAAAGTAACAATTATAAAATCTATTTATATATGATATTCATTATTAGTAGTTAAGTATTAGATTTGAATGGTATATGTAGTTTTTTAACTAATATCTTATGATTTTGAGTTTAATCCGATAAATACAAATAAATAATATAGTATATAAAAATCAATTTCAGGATGAAGTAAGTTCCAATGTTAGAAGACCAATTTTCTTATTTAATTTAATAATCAAACTCATTCAAAAGGTTTTATGTAGATGCAAGCACTTCAATAAATTGTTTAAGCCTTTCCGGAGATAAAAAACTTTTAGCAATATTCCATCATAAGAATGGAGCCGGTTTGATTAATGTTTGGGATCTCTCAATATAAAAAGTTAAATATAGTATTGAAGTACATAAATTATGGTCTGAGGATGGGATATGTATTTTTTCAAAAGATAATAAATATATTTATTTTGCTATATACAATCATGATAAACTTTAAATAATATCACTTGAATCAAGAAGGGCTAAAGTAACAGATTGCAGAATAGGTGGTTCTTTAAGATAAATGATAATATCAATAAATCCATTATATTGTTGCACTGTTACTTCAAAATAATGTTTGTTATGGAACTAAAATACTAAATAGATAGATAAGAAAATAGAAAATAATTTAGATTTTATTTGTTGTTGCTTTAAAAACAATGATAAAGAATTAATTACAATCAGTTATAAAGAGGTAGAATTAACTTAATTTACTTGTTGGAGTACAAAAAATTACAAAGTTTTAAAGAAATGGGCAGGTGGATATATCTCAAATCATGCTAATTGTTATGTAATCGAAGAAAAATAAATTTTAATAGTAGATTATGATGATGTATATGAACATTATATTTAAATATGGAGTCTAGTAGGATAATTCTTAATTAGATCATTGTATTAGGCAATTGATTCATTCTTTATAAAGAAAATATTTGATTCTAAGTTAATTGTTGAATTTGAGGAAGATGATGAATAAGAAGAAATTGAAAATGGTTAAAACTAATTGATAGGATTTTTTGATATCTTAACTTTTAAATTTCAGAGATTTAATACTTTTATAGAACATGGTGGAAGATACTTTGTTTTAGAAGATGCTTTAGTAGTTGAAAATAGAAAGGAAAAATCAAATATTGTAGAAATATTTATTAATTTAAAATGAAAAAGGAGACTTTAAAAATTTATGAATTAATTTTAAATTCATTTTGATTAACCTTTTTGATTAATTTTAATTAGAATGAATTATATATTTTTTATAGTTAATATATAAAAATATTGATGTCCACTTCAATTCCATAGCTCATGATAACTGAATAACCTATGGATGAATACTAAGATTTTATCAGTTATTCATTATCTGATGTTTGTTTTTCAGCTAGTAAGTTCTAGAGTAAGGGCAATAATGTGAGTGAGAATTCGATTGATTAAAACTACTAACAACATATTAATTCAACTCCCCTCTCTCCAAACAATAATAATATCACTAAACCATCAAATGATTCTTCAGACCAAAAATAAATTACTTAATAATAATAGAGGCCAAGTGTAAGTTCAACATAAGAAAGGATTTATAGAGACTTTTTCCAATATTTTCTGATTCAAAAATTTGTACATAAAATATCCTTCAAAAAGAAATTGAATTCAATGTTTGATAGATATCATTTTGAAGTAATTAACGATCTGGGAGCTACATTTAATTTAAGTTTATTTAGAGAAAATACAATAAAAATGCGACCAATCATTGTCAAATAGGTTTAATAAATAGAAAATTAATGCTTGATTAAATATAAAAAATTTCGATCTTTAATATTGCAAAAATGGAACTCTTTTCTCAACAAAATTCCATTAATTTACCCAGAATCATAATGGAAAATGCTTTGGGATGCAATAGTTACTTTAGCAAGATTTTATTTTATTTATGTAATTCCAATGGATTTGGCATGGGAAACACAATCATTTATGTTTGATATCTTAATCATACCCACATCTTTAATGCTGACTTTATTGATAATAGATTTTGTATTAAGTTTTAATAATGCATATTACGAATTTGGATCTATAGTAACAGATCGTAGAAAAATTGCTCAATATGTTTTTACAAAAACTTATGGATTGGATATATTATCAGTATCAATTCTGATAACTTTTTTGATTATTTCAGTTGTTTAATCGCAACAAGTAAAATTAACTGAAAACTGGTATCATTTATTGTTATTATTATTTCTCATATAATATAAGAATATATCAAAACTATCAGAATAAGTAGAAGAAGCATTGAATTTATCAAAATAAGTCAGTTCAATATTAGAATTAGGGAAATTAATATTGTTATTATTCTTTGTTTTACATATATTCTCTTGCCTTTGGTTTTGGGTTGGAAGTTATTCATATAGAAATGACTATAAAACATGGCTGAATTTGAAAAATTTAGAGGAAGCAGATTGGAATATTTAATATTTATACTCATTCTATTTTTCAACAGTTACAATGTTTACTGTTGGATACGGTGACATTACTCCACAAAGTACTTTCGAGACTGTACTTTGTATAATGTTTATGATGATCTGTAGTATTCAATTATCATACAGTGTCAGTACTGTAGGTGCCATTATTGATAAAATCTCATTTTATTCAAAGGAGAAAAGGAAGAAGGTTTAAACAATAAACACATATATGTAGAACAAGAATATAAGTTATGAATTACAATTTAAAATTAGAGAATATCTCAATTATTATTGGCAATGTAATCAATAAGAAGAAACAGAAGAGGAAAAGAATATCATTAATTAATTATCAGAAAATTTAAGAGAAAGTTTACAATTTGAAGCTAATTCTATGATATTGAATAATTGTCCATTATTTAAGAATCATTTTAGTGAGTAATTAAAAAAGAAGTTGGTGAAAAAAATAAAATCAATTGTTGTTTAACCAGAAAATATAATTGATTTTGATCATTTATTTCCAAGTTAAAAAATGAATTAGTTTATATGTTTTGTAGAAGAAGGAGAAATTTAGATATTTATAGAAAATGAGATGTCATAAAATCATGTTTAACATAATTCTATATCAATTGTTAATACTATTTTTAAAGGTAGTAGCCTTGGTTTGATGTCATTTATTACTGGAATTAAAGCAAGAGAGAGATTTAAAAGTATAGGCTTTTCAAAATTATTATTATTATCAAGAGATGATTTTCTTAAAATTATCCCAGAATTTCCAGAAGACTATGAAGCTTTCAGGGAAATGCATGATGATTTAATTTATAATTCAGATTCTGAGTTTCTTAAATTAGCCTGTTTTTCTTGTAAAAGTGTTTCTCATAAGGTTATTGATTGTCCATTAGTTCATTTTATACCTGATAAGGAATATTTAATAAAAAAACATTAGTTTTCAAGGGATTAAAAGAGAAATGAAACTTTTAAACTTAAATTTAAGAGAAATCGCAATAGATAGCGTAGTTATTTTTCAGCCTATAATGATTTAGATCTAATTTAAGAAACTAGTGAATTAGTTTAAGCCGATAATTATAAGTAATGTTTATTTTATGAGGAACTTGATGATGAAGTAGAAAAATTAAAAATTTAATAAATTAATATTCCAATATCATCAAATTATTTTCTCTAGGATTCAATTAAAGAAGAACCTGAAGAGGATGTTTATGTGGCTATGAATTTTTAAAATTAAAGAAAAAGCCAAGTAAATAAAATCACTAAAAAATCAATATCTATGTTGGTAGATGAAGATCTAGTGCCATTATAGAATTTTAAAGGAATCAATAAATTTAAAAGAGCAGTAGAAGTTGTTAAAAGTCTGAATAAGATGACAAATAGGAAAAGCTCGAAGGCATAGGCAAAAAATATTTTGGCATCTTTAAACAACGAAAACTATAAGGATTCAGAATAAAAATAGTTGTTAAATGGAATAAAAAAGAGATTAAGGTATATTGATGATCATAACATTGAATGGAGGGAATAGGATATATAGGAAATGGAGTTTTTGAATTTAAGATTATAGATGTTAATAAAACTTAACGATTAGAAGCCAGAAAAATTTGATTAGATAGAAAGTGTGAAATAGTATAAGTTTTATAATATTCATAATAATGTGGATTAAATATTGACTATTTATAATGAATTTTATATGGTAAAATTGAAGGAATAATAAAACATTCCTTAAGTCTTTAAGTAATTTGTTAGATATTTAATGTACCCCTATTCATTTATTCATAAATACAAATTTAAATCAGATAATTTTAATGTGAGAGAGATTAAATAAGAGGAAACAAATTAATAAAAAAAGAAGAATAAATTCTCTAAATTATTGACATTACATAAATAAAGTAAAAATTTAAGAAAAAAACTAAATGTAAAGAAAGCTTAAATATAACCACTATGATTTAATAATTAATAATAATCATTATTGTATTTCTTGTAATTATTCTCTATAAAATAAAGAGTCAGGGTGATTTTTAGGAAGTGTTTTATCTAAGATTTGAATACATTTTGTCAAGCATTACTATGCTGATTAAATGTTTCCAATTTATTTTAATAAAATACCAAGATTTCCATATGTAGTGGCAACAAGAGGGTGATCATCACCTGATTAAGATTACTTTAAAATAACTAATGCATCTGCAAAGAATTTTTAACTTTTATCATATTCTTCTAAATGTTTACAAGAATTTCCTATATTATTTAATGTTAAGGCAACTTCAACATGATTCTCTCCTAACTTACTTTTTTTAATAACCAATGCTTTTTCATATTATGATTTTGCTTAATGATAATCTTCCATTTCAAAAAATACATTTCCTAACACCTCAATTGTTGAAGCCACTTCCAAATTTCCAGAACCCTAAAGTTTTTCTCTAATTGCTAATGCTTCTTCAATGTTTTTCTTAGCTTTTCCTAAAGATCCTTTTAATCTTTAGATTTCTCCTAACATTGTTAATCCTTAAGCTTTTAATAATAAAGCTTAGTTTTATAATTATTAATTTTAATTGTTGTAACTCAACATACTTTATTATAGATTTTAATTTCCTGAGGCATGACCTAAAATAAATATATAATGAAAACCTTCAGTAATTCTGAGTCCTTTTTTAACTCTTTTAAGAGCATGTTTGTAATCTCCCAATAAGGAATGAACTTTTCCTAAGTTTATACTCATTTTGGCAAATTCTAAACTATCAGCTCCTTTTTCTTGTTCAGTAATTCTACATGCTTCTTCAAGAAAAGAACGAGCTCTAGGTAGATTTCCTTATAATCTATATCCATTTGATAGATTTTCCAATAAGAGAGCTCCTTCATAGCTATCATCTCCATTATGACTATGAAATATAGAAAATAAATTACGCTTTTCTTACACAATCTAAAGCTCTTTCATAATTATCTAATGCTTCATTTAATTTGTTTTATTCTCTTAATTAATGGCCAATTTCATTATAAAGGATACTAGCCTTCATAAAATAATCTTAAGCACTAGCTAAATTATTGATATCAATAAATCCATTTGCAATATCAAATAATACTTCTGCAGCATGGAAATCATCTTTAGCATTTTCATAAGTGACTAATATTTCTTCCATTTTTTCAAGCCACTTTTCCCATTCAAATAGATCATAATATGCAACTGCAATCAATTAATAGACTTTAGTAGATTCAATACCTGCATATTTTTTTTTGTATTTCATGCTTTCAACAAGATTATCTTCATTATTAGGCATTTCAGACAAATATGACTTAGTAAACAAAGATAATTCAGCAGGAGTTAAACGACTAGATTCATCGCCTACTAACATAAGTTTTAAGACATCATGATAATCATTACTAGTACCCCTACTACCAGCTCTTTAATTATTGAGTTTTTTCACAACATTTCTTAATTCAGTGCTTTCAAAATTAACTTCTAATTAATCCATCATTAGAATATTTAACCCTAATTAATAAACATCAGCTAAAAATGGATTGTATCTACCAACAGTTTATGTTCCACTTGCATCAACATATTTTTACACTTCAGGAGGTAAATAATCAGGTACACCTCTTATAGTATTTAATAATTCTTCATTTTCTTGTTAAATATTGATACCCAAATTGTTGAGTGATAATTGATTATGTAAAGTTTATGCTTTTTTAACAAATTTAGCTTCTTCAAATCCTCCAATTTTATATGTTTTTGTTAAAGAACAATACCAAATATTATGAGGACGTAGATCTCTATGTGTAATATTTAATTATTCTAATTATCCTAAGGCTTAAGCTAATTCACCAAATACATGTCTTATTTCATCTGATGTCCATTACCAATTATGGAATTTACGGAAAGATATTATTTCATGTAATGTTGAATCACAATATTCCATCAATAAAATTATAGATCCTTTAGAGTATTCTTTATCTTCATTTTCTAAAATGTAACAATCATGTAAAGATATTAAATTTTTACTTTTGTTTCCAATCAATTACATAATATAGATTTGATATAGTGCTTATTTGAATTCATAATCTTCATAATCATTAAAATTGATCACTCTTAATGTGTATTTATTACCTGTTTTCTTATCAATAACTCTTAATAATGATGTTTCAAAACAATTAGGATCAATAATTACAGACTAAATTATTAACAATATATATTACTTCATCAATATACCAATCTAACTCATCTTTGTAAGAATAATCATGACAAACTACTCGTATTGATACTACAACAGAATCATTTGTGGCTAAATGACTATATGGTTTAAGGTTCAAAATAAAGTCTTATTATCTCTCATTAGAAAAGATATCTAAATTACAATCTCTTTTATACCTTTTTTATCATTTTCACCACTTGATATTAGTACTTAATGAAAACGTTATGATTCAGGTTTAAGTTTTTATTATAATCTAACTGGAATTGCTTAAGCAAATGCTTATTCATTAGCATCTCTATTGATTGGTTGATTTCCACAACATTGATTACCCATTTTGATTTTTATTACGTTAAATTATTATATTAAATTCCTATATATTAATATATATATTTTAAATTCAAATTATGGAACCAGAAAGGTCAAAAGAGATTCTCAGTAATTTGTTAGCTAAATAAATTGATTTGAATGAGCAACTATAAAATGAAAATGATGAATTAAATATTAATCTAAAGTGATTTATTATCTTTATCTTAGGCGATTGCTCAATCTCTTAAATTAAAAAGATAACTAATTGGAATAAATTAAAGACAGAATTATTTCTGTTGATTAATAAGAAAATCAATATTAAACAACAATCTCTCATTAAACACAACAAATAAAATAAATGTAATCTGAAAATTAAGAATTGCTTATACAAATATAACAATAATCAGAAATTAGATATAAGATGGAATAAGAGTTAGCTAAAATAATTGAATCTTTTGAGAAAATGTAAAAAATTAATTAGCAATAATAAGAAGAAATTAATTTACTACAAGAAAGAAATTAACAATTAGAAGATAATTAAATAACTAATTCAATTTAAATTGAATAAAGCTAAAAGTAAATTAAATTATTGGTAAGTTCCAATGAAGATTATGAAAAATAAACAGATATCTTATTAAAATAAACAAATGAACTCAAATAAATACAAATTAAATTACTCTATAATTTAGATGCAATACAAAAAGAAAAGGATGAAATGACAACTCAATTTGATGAAAAACTCATTTAATTTAAATCTTGTTTCCAAAGTACTTCTGAAAATACTAAAGATTTATCAAATCAAGTTAATGAATTAACTAATTAAATTCAAGTTTTATAAAAATAAGTAATATACTCATTTTCTAAAATTAGAATTCATCACTTATTGAACAAATTGAAGATTATTAATCTCTTTCAATGAAATTAGAATAAGAAAGAGATAAATATCATAAAGATTTAGATATTACTATTTAAAATAATGCAAGATTATAAAATAATAATTCAAACCTGGAAAATCAATTAACTCAACTATCCCAAGATTAAGAATCATCTATCAAAAAAGTATAATGTTAAACTTATAAAATAGATGAAATATATGATAGAATAAATTGACGAGTTAGAATAAGCTAATGATAGTTAATTGAAATAAAATAATGAACTTAGATAGTAAATTAAAAAGTTACAATTTCAATAAGATTAAGTTCTCAAAGAAAAGGAAGTCATTTATGAATAATTTGAATAAATCCAGAAAAATGCTCAAAATGATCATGAAGGAAATAGAGATAAATATATTAAATTAGATAGATCATACAAAGAATTACATTGTTAATATGATGAATTACTAAACAAAGTAATTTTCTAATTTAATATTATAGTATAAAATCTAAAATTAAACATTTGAAGATTAATAAATTTAAATTCAATCGAATATCAAGGAAATCAACGAACTTAAACATAATTTAAGGATCCTTCAAGAATCTGAAAGAAAACATTCTTATAATTATGAAGTAATCAGTAAAGAGAAATTTATGATAACTTAAAAATTAGAAGAGTCCTATTAAATAATTAAAGATTTAAGAGATTAATGTTAAATTCTAACAGAAAAATTATAAAAAACTGAAATTTTTAATAAACAATTGCTTATGGAAAGTGAATCATAATAAAAATAAGTAAAATAATTAATATTTTTTAAGATTAAAGCTTAAGATAGTAAAATTGAGGAACATGAAGTACATATAGAACTTTTATAAGTTTAGATTAATCACAAATAAAGTTAATAAGCTGAAATGGATAGATAATAAGCTATAAAATAATCAACTACAAAAAAGAGTTAATCAGTCAACAAGGAAAATAATAACGAATTAATGAGATTAAAGAAACAAAATACAGAGTTAACAAAAGAGGCTATTTCTTTAAATGAATAGATCTTAGAACTTAAAGTAATTAATCATAAATATATTTTAGAATGTTATTAATAAACTTAATGATCAACTAGCACAATAAAATAAAGTTAAAACAGGTTTAGAATCAAGAATCTAAAGTTTGATTAAGGTTGTTGAAGAATTTTAATAAAAATAAATATAAAAATAATAGGATACTATAACAAAGGAGTAATTTCAAAATTAAGTAGAATAAATAAAAAAGAATTGTTATATTTAGATTTAATAGTTAACAAGGGAAAATGAAGAATTAAAAAAATTATTACAAACATAAGCAAATCAAACTTTTAATTCTACTGAGGAAGTGTCCTCTTTACAAGATACAGTTGCAGACTTAAATAGAGAGAAAGTGAACTTAATTAGAGAATTAAATCAAGAACATGAAGCAAAAGTTAAATCTGAAGCTGAAAGAGATAAGTTAAAATAATAAATTGAATAATATCAACTCGAAATTGAAAACTGTCAAAACTAATTAGATCTCTATGTCAAAGTTTTAAAATAAATGGATGAAAAGCTAAAATAATAATGATAAATATTTTTTATATTTGAATAATTCTCCTTTATTATTCTTATTTTTATTTTAAATCAAGACATAAAATTATTTAATATAAGTTTATCTTTTCTACATTAATCAATTTAAAAATTAGTATGGTTATATATATAATGATTAATTACTACAATTGAATTCTTAAATTTAATGAATATAATATGGTTATACTTGTAAATAGAAAGAATATTTATTCAATTGTTATACATTAATAAATTGAATCTTGAAAAATAATAATATAATCATTTAAACCAAACAATTAAATGCCTTATTTTTTTAAATATAATTATACACATTTAATTTAATAATTTAAACCAAACTAATAAAAATTAATATAAACAAATTTATTATTATATTTTTATAATAATTGTTTTCGTTATTTACAAATAAATATTACGATAAAAAAAATAAAATAAATATCATTCTTTTTTTAATGATATTATTCAAAAAAAATATAATATTATTAAACAGTCTATTTTTAGAAAATAGTTTAATGATGCCTAATAGAATTATTTCATAGTTTCTTTTAACAATTTTTAATTTTAGAATTAAATAGATTAAGACTAATATAAATTATAAGCGGTAATACTCTCTAGATTAAAATATAAGTTAATTTTAATATATGAATGTACTACAATAATTACAATTGTTTAGATTGATCAAAAGCATTTTAGTGAAGCAATTTTTATTATTTAATATTATTTTGAAATCAGATGGAATTTGTTACAGCACTTGTGTTTATTTTCATAGCCTGTGCTTGTGGTATAGTTTGGGCCATTTTTAATTGGAGGGCTGTGCACAAATTGGAAATACATCATAAACATGAAGGATTAACTGAATTACTTTAGGGAGCTGAATAAGAAAAGATTGAGACCTTATTAGAAATAGGAGAGCACATACAAGATGTAAGAGAATTAGTTTATGATAGGGTTCTTAAGCATTTTTAAGGGAGGAGTACACAGATTGCTCAGTATTTTTGTCTATAATGGCTGTATTGTTGATTGTAAGTCTATTAAACATAATCTTAGTTCATTTCACCATGGTCATCATTGGCTTTTGTATTGGGAGCAGGAACATCAATGCTTTGTGGTTATTTAGGTATGGCAATCGCAACAGCAGCCAACTATAGAACGGCTTTTTCAGCAATCACATCATTAGCGAATGCGTTTTAAGTATATATATGAATTTAAAAATTACAAGATGGCCTATAGAGGAGGATGTGTGATGGGATTTTTATTGGTTTCAATATCATTAGCAATTCTATCACTTATCATAATTATATATAATGCTGTAATTGTGAAGAGTGATGAAAATAATTATGAGGATTTGGTGAGAATGTTTGATTATGTTGCTGCATATGGGTTAGGTGGATCAACATTTGCATTGTTTGGTAGAGTAGGTGGTGGAATATACACTAAGGCTGCAGATGTTGGAGCTGATTTGGTTGGAAAGGTAGAGAAGAATTTACCTGAAGACAGTCCAAAAGTTAAATATATAATATTAATATATATAGAATCCAGCTACTATTGCTGATAATGTAGGTGATAATGTTGGAGATATTGCAGGAATGGGAGCTGATTTGTTTGGATCATTTGCTGAATCTACTTGTGCTGCATTAGTTGTATCATCAACTCAATTAAGAGTCTATTCTGAAACAGGAAATACAATAGAAATTGGATAAT